>RXPK01003750.1:0-79352 GCA_004143645.1 Protaetia brevitarsis
CCAAGCCCAAATAGGGAGAATTAATCATTTGCAATACTAGACTTAATCTTATCATGCTATTATTAAAATGTCCTTAAATGCATATTAATGAAGATGAAATTACTATTTATGCATATATACTAACACACTTTAATATAACCACACCCAAAGCATGCAGAATCGAGGTATAAAGGAAACTAAAAATAGCGAAAGCAAATTTAATTCTTTTTCATAGATTAATTCGCATAGATAGACATCGGTAAACACTGAATGATACATTTGCCAAAAAACACACAACAGAAACAAAACATAAAGAATACTTCTCTAAACACATACGCCTTATTATTTTTTTTATTTCTACCTTAAGAACGTTAGGTTATATAAAATATTTCTACACAGTGGCAACTACTAAACCATTTTTTTTTTTTCATAATTATTTCTAACTAACAGCTTCATGAACAGCACAGTAGGATATCCAACTGCGTATTTAAACTACGTAATATTCAATTATTTCCTTGTTTTTTAAGATAGCTGCAAAACTGTAAAAACTCCTGTTTTCATTCAGATTAAAAACTGGACATTGGCTACACAATCACAACTGCCAAATGTTGCGTGTCGTCACCCCTTAAACACTATCCCTTTATATCTATTTCAATACTAATTTATATCTAGATTCTCTTTGAAATTTCATAAAGTTAAGCACACCTTACTAACACTTATATTAATCCATAAATGAGCATAATTCAAACCTGATCGTTAAAAACATCTGTCGGCTCACTCATAGTTGTTTACAAATATAATAAATCCTTAAAAATATATACCATAGTCGACAAAATTTATTTTAAAGGGACCTTTACTATGCATAAAATGACTTTTGGCAATACGCCCGATGCCAATGTGAACTGATTCTGGGCTTCGGCATGTGGTGAGAGGCATGGCTATATGTCTGTTTCTACTTTTAAAGCAGCACAGCTCTTTCTATGCTCTGCTTTCCTAATTTAAATTTTGACGCATTGCAACTTATATATATTTTTTGTAAAAGTTAAAAAAGTGGCAGCTTATCATGTTGTGGATTAAACTCAATTCACACATAGCGTTTTTAAGACGCACGTTTCGCGTCGGTTGACGTTTTATAATCCTCCCAATTACACATCCTGCGTTGCGTCGCATAACCGCATCGAAATCTATGGAAAGTATCGCAGCTGTCCCTCGTTCACTTTAAGCAACGCATCTCTGTCCACCCGTAACTACTGAAGATATTACTGAACAGTAAATCGCAACGCATGTTGAATTGCCGTACTATTGTATAGTTGTCTCATTTTTAAGCCGTGCGTTTGAGAGGCTTAAACCACAGCATCCACGGCTTAGCGTTTGCATCGTCGACGCAACCGGCATGTGTGAATTGCCACATTCGCAACGCAGAAATGTGCGTTTTAAAAACGCTATATGTGAATTGAGCCTTGGAGCTCAATTAGCTGTGTAGAGCTGCTGAACGTATGTAGAAATGGCACAAACTAGAGATGTGTGGTTCACGACCGGCACGTTCTAATGATGAACGGATCGGCAACTGAACAAATTGATCTGATCACTGTGAAAGAAGAGTGGATCTTTTTATCGAGTTATTATGAGACGGGCAGTCGTATCAGGATTGTTTTAAACTAGCCCCGTTTGCGTTGAACAATAAAAAGCTTAGTCGAGTTTGCAAACCATCATATTTGTCCTACCCGCAAAAGAAGCATTATAATCGAGAAGTTAGTATTGTCGGATAAAATTTTAATTCCTTTACCGGCGCAATGTATGTCCATGACTGACTTTATGTCGGAAAAGCCCACCAGTAAGTAAGAAAGAAGAAGAAGTAGAGAGATGTTAGAGGAAGCACAAAATTATACTTTTAGGTTTGTTTTCTGTTAATCAAATTCTTAAAACGCAAGTATGTGTGTTTGGAGGCCTCCCCTGACGACCCGACAGCATTTATAATTCTTTTTAAAGGTTACGAAGTGTTTTAAGTTGCAAGTCCCTACAAAAGCTGTACTCCTTTATCTATTTGTAGGTTTTAGACTGCAACAACATGCGAACTCGGTTACACCGCATTTAATTCCATGAATTTACTGAATAAGTCAACAACACTAAAAAGAACTTTGATTTGTTGTAAATAGAAATATACTTTATGTTATTAATTTACATCGACGAATCGACGCAATATTCGAGTTAAAAGAGGGATTTTTATTCGCCAAACAGAACATGTTGGCTTGGAAGAGGCGATGATATTGCTTTAATTTAAAAATATCTCCAAAATGTGTATATAATTTGTAGAATTGTTGCACTTAGTCTTTATTTTATGTACATATAAATAAATTATTTATTTATTAATAAATAAATAAATATTGTAGAGTTTTGTAATATTTGTTTAGCATTAAAAATATTTGTGACTGTCTCTTTCAAGCTAATAATGCGTAAGGCGTATTTTTAGTCACATAGGATTTCGATTTATGGTGTGTTTCTGTTTGTAGTATTAATGATATCGAAAATAAAAAAAGGCCTTAATGCAACTTATTTTGTTGGTAATAAATTACTCCTCTCAACAATAAAATAATTTAAGGAAAATAATTACAATTTCAAATTAGCCGCGGAAAGAATATTGCTGTATACGAAACTGTTTTCTAGTGCAATAGAATCTACGGCTCGCTTAAGGGAGTGTGCGTCGTACCTATGAGTTTGTAGTTCGTTCATTAAACGGGTTCCGTCTGAACCACACATTTGATGTATCAGATGTCAGATAAGCACAACACGCATTGATAAAGTCGATCGATCGACTGAAACAGTACGAAAATAATGGATATTCATACATTTTTGCAAACTTATAATTAAAATAATTAAAAATTTTATCTGAGTGTACAATAATTCTTAAGAGGCTAACATATTACGTCCCTCATTCTACAGTTAAATTCCACTATTCAACTATCAACCTATTAACTTTCTTAATGTTACGTAATAATAAAATTAAAATGTCAGAAGCTGGTTGGAGTTAATAGAGTTCAATTCCCTGCATAACGATACATATGTATCAGATATTTTACATAGTGGCGAAATGGAAAGTGGACTTAGAGAAAACTATCCCTGTAATCGTATTCTATATCGAAACGCTACCTTTATGCAGTACTGTTTTTTTAATACTATATGTAAAAATGATGAGCCCAAAACTTTTTAAAATTTGTAACATAGACAATCAAATATTTTGTTTAAAAAAAAAAATGATGGTATTACCCACCTTGTAAATCATTTTGTACCATTGATAAAATATTCACAAGTTTATAAAGCTTAGAAATTTTCTTCTGCGGAAAAACAGTGAAAATTAATTACAACTCAAAAAGCCCACATTTCCCTGAAATATAATTTAGGAGGTGGTAAAGCATTGTTAGCTACTAAATTTCTACTTTAAATAACCAAACTGCATATTCATAATCTTCTAAAATTTGAAAACTAACTTGCGGATATATTTTTGTTTTGCGTTATGACACGTAAATAAATATCTCTTTAAATTTCAAAATAAAATTTAATACAAAATTCCGTACAATTCATATAATCAAAACGGCCTAAGTTACAAATAATTTACAAAAAAAAAAAACTCACGACAAAAATTAAATTTGTTTCGCGTCGCAGAACTATTGCACATTAGCATTAGAACTTTTGTGTGCAAAGTACTATAGTCAAATAGTTCATCGACGCGAACAAAACTTGTGACATTCGGCTAGTAAAAATACCATACAGCGTTTAGTTCCCTGTTCCACATTTTTTTCGATTTAAGCCAATGGCGCCATTTTCTTTCGTTCGACGATTCTCGTGTCAGACACAGACTTATAGTCATTGTGAGAGTTTGCATATTACGTCTTGTTTGCGCCTCATTAAGGACCCTTATAACATAATGTCTCAACAAAAGTGAACTCTTTGTCTCATAAGCGGTGTGAAATGTGCAAGCTGCGGATTGCATTCTGGCGGGAAATGAGAAAACTTCAACTGTATGTATATGCGCACTAAGCCGAGCACAGATATAACGGTAGACATTCTCATACTCAACTGAAGTAAAGGAGCGTGATCTCCTTCTTATAGATCTCACTCTTAATCGTATTGATGTAGAATAATAGATAATTGTCTAAGTAAGTTATTGTAAACACGATTTAGGAAGTTCTAAAAATAATTCATCCAATGAATTACTACCCGAAGCAAATTTACAATTATAAAATTAAAGCTACCTAGTACCTAGCAACGCGTGCTAAGAAATGAACAAAATGAATCGAACGCCGACTACACTGAAAGAATCACACATGCTGGCGAATCTTTCACTCACGAGCAGAGACGAAAAAGAGCTATAGAATTATTTAAATGAAAAATCGATGTGGTGATAGCGTTTGGTGGTGTTAGACAAGGGTAGAGAATAGGCGCGAGTGCTAGACAGCGATAGCATACGAATTGGAGATGGTATATCGAAGCGTATATCTGACACACAATCGCCCAGAAGAATAGCATGCTTATTTCTCGCCTTTCTAGCTGATAGAAATCATGTTTTCGCCGTTCTTTTATCATATTACAGCAATCGACAGATCGAAATTTCAGTCTCGGTACATCTTCGGTACTGACGTGCGAATAACGTGCTACCTTCTGTTAAAATACGCTTAAAAGGTACCTGGGTTTTTGTACTTGCTAAATTTGAAAAAAAAACAAAACGTTTTATAGATTATTGTCATGAAGTGTTTGTTGGCATATCTACTTTTCTATAATCAATGCACGAGTACTGTAGCACACTGTAATTTAGTTTGGCGTAAAATATCGTATAAGTGATACGGTACCGTAGGATACGTGATAGAATGTTTCAATGGCTCTATGAATGTACTTAGTTCATTTTCTTTGGCTTCATGACTCAAGTATATTCTCCACATCAAACAACGATTGCTTAATTTTTATTTGTTATTTAACTTCGCAATAAACAGCTGTTTTTAACTCTGTTTGGCTTCCAGACTGGAACTGCGTCCTGGATCTTCTTCTGGCCTACGTTTCATCCACAATCGCAAATGACATCCAAACACAACATCAAAGTCATTTTTAAACTTTACTCCAAACTTTCAAACTCCTTTCCCATCAAAGAAAGTAATCGTTTCAAATTCCTAGTGTTTACCGCATTCCATGCTCGTGCGGTAATGTTTACATTGGTGAAGCAAAGTGTTCGGTGGACACTTGTGTTATAGAACATCAGCGTTGTACTCGGGCACTGCGCATAATTGGTCTTGCTGAGCATAGCATAAAGACCGCCCACCAAATCCATTTAAATTCTGTCCAATTTATTCCACAATCCTCATTACTACAGTAGCAAAATTCCAGAATTCATTTAAATCCATAAACATCCTAATAATCTGAACCGTGATGATGGTTATCTCCTACACAATACCTGGAAGTTCCTTCTCCTTCCCAAACAACTTAATCACAACCCTCAGGACCCACTGAACCGTACCTGCTATCCTGCAGCAAAAGCAGTAAAGAGAAGACGTTTTGCGACTGCGGACGAAACGTCGACTAGAAAAAGATTTAAGACGCGGATCCGATCCTAAAGTCAAGCAGAGTATGGCTTAATGTAATGGCTTATATAACGGCTGCGGAAGTCTGAAGCAGAACGCACATTGGATCGACTCGGCTCTGTCGACTTGGTAGTTTTTGCTACACGTGAAGTTAAATGAAGGACCGCGCACTGATTCGGCATTTTCCGATCCGACCCAAACCAGTGCGCGCCCCTTCATTAACTTCACGTATAGCAAAAACTGTCGATTGCTCTTTTCCGAGCCGAGTCGATCCGCTGCGCGTTCTGCCTAAATGTTTAGCTGTTTTTAACCTTATTACACTAAAATTAATTTAAAAAAATCCTCTCAGTGTAAGAGTAATTACTCTCGTCCTAACAAAGCAAATTCTATAGAAATCGTCTGTCGCATACTTTTTTTTTGTTCTCATGTTCTGATACCATACCATACCATTTTAAATCGTAATTTCGGTATATTTCAGGTGTGTGTATATATATACATATGATGGATAAATGCGACAGTAGTTTTGATAAATAAAATAATAGTTACAAAATTCCTCGGGTGTATTAAGGGACGATGAGCATCAGATGAGGACCAGAGATGGAGATTATGGAGAAGGAAATAGTGAAACTTATTTTATGGGTTTTTGTTTGCGGTCCGATCTTACCCGTCTGATTGTTGGCCGTGGGCAGCACCGATAACGGATGATTTGTCTGCGTGGCCTCGGCTATAAGATTGCGCTTTTTCGTTCGTGCATCCTCTAAAATAGCGGCACTGTGCGAAAGGAAACCGACCACACCCAAACCGGTCTCGCTTTTTAGTAACCTCCTTCTCTCTAGTTCATGCCGTTTAGAGTTAACGGCAGTCTTTACGAGGTCAGAAGGCGTCATATGTTTTTTGGGGACCTCTGTCCTTTGTATGGAACAGGAATTAGAGAAAGGATATTTGTGGGAAATCGATGAAGAAATGGGAGAAGTTGGAGGAAGAGGAAAAAGAGGTTTACTACTCAAGGACTTCTGATTCTGTTCACCGTTCCTCGAGCTCTTTGATATTTGACATATCGAAGTGGTTTCTAATTCCTCTTTCGGAGCAACTTCTTTTCTTCTAGTTCTACTTGAACTACATTTTTCTTCGATAGGTTTTTCATTTTTTTCAACATTATCATTTGTTTTGTTTTCAGCCGTGTTTACTTCATTCGATTTCTGCGTTTTGGTTTCCATCTCCTCCTTTTTCTTTCGTCTGGTAAGATTATAATCAGGAGTATTTCTTGCTCTTATTATCTTAGGAGCATAAAAATGTGAAAGACCATCAAAGAGACCTTTAAGTTGCGCAAATCCTGGCTTGTTAGACTTCGATTTTTCTTCTTGATCGTTTTTATCGTCAGAAAATGGGAATGAGCGGTCTGTCGTATTGGTCGCTTCTGCTGCAGCAGCTGCAAACCCCCATACAGACTCCTTGTCACTGGTTATACCTCCCACACTGCCAAAAGTTGTCATTTTCTCAGTGACCGGTGCATTATACAGTGTCGGTATTTCTACAGTTTCGCTCATTTTCGAATTTTCAGACTTATCAGCGGAGGAATCTGAGTCGCTATCGCTACTATCTGAATCACTACTTGAACAATCTGAGGAGCAAGACTCGGAATTTTCAGAACTCGACTGCTCTTTTACCGTCTTCTTTTCCACTTCTTCCGGTTTATTTATAGGTTTATTATTGTCATCTTTCTTACCTACTGAAGCATTCACGTAGTTCTTCCTGTTTTCCGCCTCTAACGCAGCTGCTCTGGTTCGTTTCTTTTCGGCATTGAAGGCGGACAGCCTAAAGAACTTTTGCTTCTCTTTCGACATGCGATCAGAGGTCTCTAGACGGTCCGCGTTTGGAGAACAGGATCTTGGTGAACAAGAGGTGGGTTGATGGTTAGGGACGTGGATATCGGAAGGTTTACTGGTTGTGGTTCTGATGATGTCAGGGATTGGCGTACCCTCGTTATCACTGCTGTCGCTCTCACTGACGATGCTGGCCTGCAGAAGACGACCCTTTTTTCCTTTGGCGGACGGAGAATTGACGACACTTCCCACTGCCGATGACGCTGACGATAGAGTAGAGGTTGGTGTTGAGGGCCCGTCTTTCAATGTTCTAAAAATTAAAAAATATACAACTTTCATAATTCATAATAACTTATAATTGTTCTATAAAATAATGGCTTAATAATGATATATTTCAGTGATCGCCCGCACGCGTCCTCTCTTTTTAGACCTATCTAAATTCTAGATTATAGATTTGATTCCCGATGTATTTATGATAAAAAGCAGATTGGATTTCAATATATTATTGCTTTATTTAATAATTTATATAGCCAATTAGCTTCTAATGGATAGTAAATAGTAATATATCTAACTTAACTATCTGTATCTATCGATCTACTAGATTGCTACAAATAAGTCTGGATAAATATTCCCAGAAGTATCAGCAACTTAGATAAATGATTTTACTCTCGAATTTTACGAGTTTTTACATGCCGTGCTGTATAAGTATAACGCTTGCAGAGTTGCTACATCGTAACGCTCGTGGACGCATCTGTACACTCATTAGGTCCATAAATCCATCCTACACTTGATGAAATGCAACAAAAAGTTTTTTCCCGAAATACCATTCATCCAGTGGTGCATAAGACAAGAAGGATCGCTTCCTGTTTTCAGCGGGTCCGCATTCACGTCTACAGCGTCTTGAGAACACTGTCAATTTATAGAGAAGGCGCGCGCCACTGTAATTCTAGAGCGTTGTTAATTCAATTTATTATTATTCGATAGTTTGAAGTGGCAAATTAAGCACTTCCTAGTTATTTTGGTATTGTAAATTTGCTGCATTCTTTTAAACAATTATTCCACTATCGATTTCGGCATGATATGCCTTCCTCAGGTGTACAATTAGAAAGAAATCAATGTAATAGTCAATCAAAACAACTAAAATGAAAGAACTGATCATTTGATGTAAAATTTAAAGTTTTTTTAGTGCGGCGCCGCAGGTGTACTTTCCCCAGCAGCAGCACGTTTGTTAATGAAACCGATAGTGGATTGTTGAAAGGAATACAGCGAATAAATTTACAATATCGAAATAAGTACTTAATTTAGCACTTCAAAAACTATTGAATATGCCTAATTATAGAAAACGGATCTCCATATTATTATTCGGTTTCTTCCTCGCTGTTTTGTTATTCAATAATACAGTAACAATCCTGACAGCACCGTCAATTTATAAAGAGGCCACCACTGCAGTTGTTATTCTGGCGGTGATCTTGACGGTCATTGATAGTAACCGCGAATAATTAAACGTTATGCTTGGAGTAATTCTATCGTCTTTTTTGAAACTTTTTTAAGTAACTTCTTACTGTATTGTTATTTTATAATAACAGAAATAATTTCTTTATTACCATTCAAATTCCACACAAAATGTACACATATACGTTTAACGCAGATAAATAAGAAATCGCCGCCATTTCGAGCTGAGAGTGTACTTCCCTCTATGACACATGTTCTTTATGATTGGTGCAAATTAAAGGCTGAGGACATCTAGTGTTAATATAATGAAATAGCGCTAACGGTGTCTTATCTCTTCGCTAGTTGATCTTCAAGCGATTTGATGTGTGACGTCAGCGGTAAGAAGTCACGTGACAGGTTTGATAAGTTCACGAAAACAAGAAAGTGATCGGTTCGGTTCATAACTTAAGAAAAAAAAATAACCTATAAATCGTTTCTTTCATAATCACTACATTAACTTCTACTCCATTAATGAACGCAAACATATCATAAATGCTGTATGACATTTTTGTTTATTCGATGACAACGAATTCATAAAATAACTGATGATAAGGTTTATTTGTATTACTGTTTGTAATATTGCTTTTAGGTTATAATTCACCTCTTGGAAATTTAAGGAAAATGTATATAAAATCCGTTTCAATTTTCTTTTTCTTGACTTGTTGAATGAAATGAATGACCGGGTTACTAATGACGTAGATTATGACGTGAAAAAAATAGCAACGGATCGCAAAAATCGATTGGTTACATACGTTGAAGATAGGATATAGGTAATTATCACTAATTCATAATTTCGTATTCTTTAAATGTGCTTTAAATTTGTATTTTTATTTTTATTAACAATTCAAATTATGCCGAAAACTAGATCTTCAATTACAAGTCTCTTTTTCGATTCAAAAAAAATCTACAGAATATTTTATTGCATGAACTAAAAATATTTTTGAATCAGCATTTCATAACTGTTTACTAGTTGTATATTTTAATATGGGTTGGTGTTTGGGCTGTTTTCATCGTCTATTGGATTGTTTAGATCCGACGTTTCGGTAGTGTTTCTACTGGCGTCATCAGGTCAGTGGTTTTCTAAATAGTTTCATAGTTGACTATGGAAAAAGTATATATGTATATATCTCGGGTAATTTGCCTATGTGTTTGTTCTGTATCGTACAGTAGTGTGTATATCTACAGTCTCCAGGCTTCCGAATTTATTGTAATCCAAAGAAATAGCAATAGCAGCAATCTAACAGGCTAGAGGCTAGATCACCACTATACTTACGAATAAACTGGTCATAGCGACCGTAAGAGAGGAGATAGTCTGGTTCAGGCAATATTCCCAAGCAGAAATTATATCCCCGCTGTTATAGATACTAGTTGTAGATAACCTTCTAGCTATCTAATCTGTTTTCTTTGGACTATATTACTACTTATTTCACTCTTAATCGAAAGTTTAAATTTTAGGTAATTTCAAATGAAAAAAAATTATATATGCAAACCTAATAGCCTTCCCTTTTGCGTTAAACTTACTCTAAAATTTACTTAAATATTCTAGTTCTTATCGCATTGATTAGAGATACGCGCGGTTTACGAACGGATCTTCAAAGGTACGAACGTAGACACGACATTTTCTTCTGGTCCACCTATATTACGATAAGCGAAAAGATAAGACAAGAAGCGTTACTTGCTGTCAGTGGTTTTGATGTCTTGTCGCCAGAAGAATTACTATTAGCGCTACTTCATTATTTTAGCTTCAGATGCTTCAACTACCTTCTTCCATGTACACGAACCATAAAGAACGTGCCTGAGAGGGAAATACAATTTCGACTTAAAATGACCGCTATTTATTATCTGCTGTTACATAACAATACACCAAGAAACAAACAAAATAACAATAAGTTGAATTAGAAACGCAGTAGGATTATTTCAAGGATAATGTTTAATTATTCTCAATTACTCTCGACGATCGCTACGATCAAGTCATAATAATAATTGCGCCCTCTACGTAAATGAAAGTCGTGCCTGCGGGTCCTTTAAAAATGATAAGTGTCTATTCTTGTCTTATGTATTCGCTGATTTTCCTCAATTATATGTAAATTAGAATCTCCCGCAAAAAAAAAATAGTATCTGACACGAAAGTTGTAACACCAAGAAGGGGTGCGATATTTTTGACCAAAATTGGCAGAAACATCTATTCAAATGTAACAATCGAAAAAAACAAATCTGATACTTCATGCATTATTCCTAGCTATATTTCTTGCGATATTTAATCAGTTTTCACTGTTTTCTCTTTTCATGATTTGATTTAACTTATTTTGAGGGTTTAATTATACCTAGAGTACAGCAACGTGGAAATTATCGTCAGTTTAGCAAATTCGGCAAAGGTCGGATATTTGGCTTGTGCGAAGATGGTTTTTATTCAGGCAATCCATCAAGCGTTGTTATCAGTTATGAACCAGACAGCGATAGGAAAGTCAAACAGAAACCACTGGCTAAAGAAAAACTAAAGAGGTGCAGGACTGTCACCTTCGTCTAATGGCATTAAGAGACCAATTATCCAGTATCAGGTCAATTGCTGATGAATAATTAGGGAAGGAAAGTCACTCTGTGACTCTTGGAACCGTTTATCGTCGCCGAATCAAGGTTTTCGACTTGCATTCCCATTGGCCCATCTTGCGTTAGTACTTACGGTTCTACACTGACAGCTACATTTGGAGTGGTATAATAAGTTGC
Source organism: Protaetia brevitarsis (assembly GCA_004143645.1). NCBI lineage: Eukaryota > Metazoa > Arthropoda > Insecta > Coleoptera > Scarabaeidae > Protaetia > Protaetia brevitarsis. The sequence continues at coordinate 11,585 of RXPK01003750.1, forward strand.
GAATACACTGACTACGTTTACACGAGCTTGTAACATTAGTTTTACATAAAACGATTTTCTTTACAGCATAGTATAACATCATGTAAGCAGGAAATTACACTAGTTTTAATAAAAACACTTTAGTAAATCAAATGACGTTATCGTAATAACATCTGACGTAAAATTCCTTGTAAATACTTTAAAGCATTTGATTTCCCTGTTACCAACATAAGCCAAAACATGAAATGTGAAATTTAAACATGATTGGACACGATATTGGTACAGGTTATGTAATGTGAAAGAAACAAGATTTTACGCATAAACCGATGCAAACCTAACGTATACTACTGTCAATTACTGTTATAATAAAAATCATTCATACTAATTTCATTACAGTTGCATGGAAAGTCGAAAAACAACAATATTTTATTAACATTTCATGTGTAATCATCACTGCTAGCTAAATCGTTTTTTTTTTAATTACAATGATTTAATTACACTTGTGTTAAATGCCCGTGTAAACGTAGTCACTGAAACGCCGAGTAGTATAGGGTGATATTTATTTCGTGATAAATTCCGATTTTGTACTTTGTATGTACTATATAAGATAAAAGTCTTGCATCAGATTTAGAGAGGTATATAAATAAACGAGCACAGTATAGACCATATGTGAGCAACAACCGGCCCGCTGTAAGATTTGATCCGGCCCGCGAGACATTTTGAAAAACCCAATTAAAAAAAAAATATTACATTATAATAACATTGTCGTATAATTTCATGTCTAATATCTATCGCTAAAAATTATGAACACTACTTTAAAACACTACTTTAAAATGCACTACCTTTAAACGCGGCCCGCGTACGTATTTGGACACTAAAGTTTGGCCCACAACATGTCAAAGGTTGCCCATACTTGGTATAGACCATCTATGTGTGCGAGTGTAATATAATAAGCACGTGTGGTCTGGACGGCGGAAAGTGCCTTTTAATGATAAGAATATAGCAAATAAAATAACAAAGGAAATACCCAAGCAAAAATGCCTAATGAAGATGGCTTACATTTAGAAATGTATTTATTTATTTAACGTTAGGCACAAAAGTATGTTTCTCAGAGAATATGTATTTGGGTTTTAAAGTTTCAGCATTAGTTACCTTTCCAATAATATATTTTACTTGTCGTAGTAAATAATAGTATTAAGTTTATTGTTATTTTGGCTTGAAATAAATAAAACTATAATCGCAAGACGTTTCGACTTTATTACAGTATTCTTTCATTTGCTTATAATAACATTATTATTGTAATATTAGTATTTCATTACCCGTACTGATGTCAAGTCGAAACGTTTTGCGAAATTAATTAGGTTTAATTATCCCAAGCCAAAATGTCAGTAACCTATTAATTAATTACATAATCATAGCTATAAAATCAAAGTTTTTCTTTTTATCATATCAACTTTTTTTAGTAATTATAAAAAATAATATCCACAACTTACTTCCTAAGTTAGGTGGCAGTACTAGCTGTACAACGTTAGGAAATAGATCATGGTTGAAGATGTATACTGGAAAAGCTTTCGCTGTATATTTTCAGCTTCATCAGAGAAACAAGTTACAGGAATAATGAAAACGACCAACAATTAAATAGTGTAAAGGCCGTTTTACACCTAGCTATTTATTGCGCAATTTATTGGCCAATTTAAAATTGCGCAATAAATACCTTAAAACGGCCTTAAGAGACATTGCCTTATAGTAAATTGAAACCCACAAAAAAGAATATAAAGCCACGTGCGGTGATGTAGCGTACCTAAGGATTGTATACCAGTTGACCAAAAAACGTTCGGTAAATTTACCGGTAAATTACAAAAATTTACGACGGTAGGAAGCAAAACACTCCACTTTTCCTACCTGTCTTTGTCAACAAGTGCAATTTCAATTCTCTCATTTTATGGTTTTTTGTGTGGATTTTATTTATCTCTCGAAAAAAGTTGAGTTAGCATATGTGATTTGTGCTCGAGTTTTTTAAAATTTTTAAAAATTTAAAATCGTTTTTCTTAAACAATAAAGTAAATGTCTCATTTTTTAATATTTAAAAATAATAATATATAAGAACAACGTTTCACGTATTTAAATTAATAGCAATTTTGAATACACTACATTATGAGAGAAAATTAATGCAACATGTTAATGTTGTAAAATAACATCAAAATTTGAACCTTAAATATTTTGTTTTACTTCTTACAACTGTTTAAAATAATTAAATACAAATATTTATTACACAATTCTAATATTATGCCTTAAGATGTGTAAGATATGTATTATTCTAGCCTAACTTCTAACCCTATTTCCTTGGGGAATCCCCATTAATGTCACAAATGAAAAAAAAAAAATTGCCGGTAAATGAAAAAATCGGTAAATTTACAATCACTAAGCGTATCCCTAGATATACGTCACCAACCGGACATTTGAGTGACGGCGATGGTACATTCTCTTTGAAATTTTAATGAATTATTACCTTTGAATAGCTACACACTTCTTCCAAGTTTGATAAAAGAAAGTAGTATTCCCTCTTGGTGTTGCAATTGCCATGTCATGCATGGTTTCATTATGCAAACAACATTACTTACGTGCATTGCCAAAATATGGAGGTTAGAATTCGGTTAGTTTAAATTATCTTTATAGAACTTTCTCTTTTTCAGCTTTTAATTGCTGACAAAACAAAATTATTTTATATCTCCATAGTGCACTTTCGAGAAGAAAAATGCTCCGCTATTATACTTACTTTTGGTTTTTCTCTTTCAACTTCTCCCGAACTTTATCGATTTTTTTCTTCACACTACTGCCCGCTTCCCTCCTTATCTTAACGTTATCGTGATGACCTAAACAATGCCTACACCTCCACGGGCATTTCGGTTTCCGTTCCGCCGGCGGATCTAAGCACATCATATGGTATTTTCTATCACAGGTACAACAGCACAGCAGACACGTGGACACGTCGCTGTTCGTTACTCCTATAAAAAGTGCATGAATTTAATAACAATTAGAAGCGACTGTCAGCATTGAACATACCACAGGCGTCACAGGTTTTACATTCTTCACAAAACCATTTTCCACCTTTGGCTATTAGTTGCGCGAGTTCAGGTCCGGCATTCGTACAACTCAGATGGACACAAGCACCACATTCGATACAAGAACTAAGTTTTTCGAACACACCATGACGATTTTTTGCCTCCGTTCCCAAACATTCAGAACATATTGGTAGAGCTGCCGGGGTCTGAAATAAATAAAAAAAAATATTAAATTTTACAATCATTGCTAAAAGCATGAAGAGTAGTATTAGAAAAACAGAATGAACACCTTGAATTATTAAAGATTATTTTTAAATTAGCTATAAATAATTACCAAACATAAAATCGCATACAAAAAGTATCCAAAACAAAATGGATTCAAATACAGAAGGATTTGAGTGTAATCAAATTGATAAACTATTGTTTAAATATCTTCTTATTCGATTAATTTAAATCGTATTTGAATAGTATTACTTATGAAAGTAATTCTTTTTCCTCAAATTTGTATTCTAGTAAAACAATGTATCTATACAAAATGCAGCAAACTTCCAAGTCAGACCAAGCGTACAACTCGGCACATCATCATTGTGATAACATCAAACTACTGAATACTGTTCGTGTGCATCGAACCCAAAAAACCATCGTACCGCTGCTACATACAGTGAAACCTCTCTTAACAGATAATTATTCCCAACGAATATGCCTCATTAAGGATAATTTTTAAATGTCTTGCTCCGAAAATATAGAAAACCAATGTATTTAAAATCACATTAATTTATTATTTTTCTCTAAGAAGACCTATTTATAAATGTACTTAAAGTTCATTTTTTCTTGAAGTAGAGATGTACTACTTAATACATAGTTATTTACATTAGAGTGCGGTAGGTGTCATTTACAGAGCGAGAATTTAGTTTCAGTAGAATTCAAGTGGCGTAAATGACCTAATTCACATTTGTATTAGATTTTGTAGCCGAGAAAAATATTTAGAAAATCTTTTTTAAAGAAAATATGCTAATGTAACATAACAGTCAGTTGATGTCAATTGGTACCGTTTTGGTAACTCAACTCAGCCTTAAATCTACCACATGAAAATTTGCTGTCGATAGCATTCTGAGCGACTGGAAATGAGACGGACTTCAACGGTAGGCGTAGATACGCACGAAACCGCAGAACAGATTTATTAACATTCGGCGAATTGTTATATGTTTTTCTTGCTTTATTTGAAGTTATGAAGTTTGCAAAAGAAATATTAAATCCAACATTACATCTGTATTAGTGAAAAAGGAAATAATAACACATACTTATTCGATAACTAAAAGCTATTAATGCTCCTTTTCTATTCATATTTATTTTTATGTCGAAGCATCATATAATGTAAACTATAAATTTCAGTGACAGAGGTCATAAAAAATATCAGATGCAAAAAAAGAATGAAAAGCAGCTTTAAAAGTTAATAATCCACTAAAATAACAAACATAGATTCTAAAAAACCTAACAATAATAAATAAAGTACCTTTCGTCGGTAAATAGTATACTATCGAAAAATATTCATGTTCGGGATATTTATTAATCATTAATTCATAAAATTCCATGCGATACTAACAATCGTAGTGTAAAAATTCTTGGGATGTGGTAATTTTGTGCAATCGATATTTATTATTATGCAAAAGGTTTAAAACTTTTGCACTATTATTACATCCGCGAATTAAACAAATTAGATCTCATATGAGGATTTTATTCAACTAATTCACAACCTTATTACGATATCACTGACATTTTTCGCTAGGACATTTTTATTTTTGTCATTTATTAACGTAAACGTTGTTTCAAAACGTCGGACTGTATTACGCAGCCGCGCTAAGAATTGATCTTTCGGGATAATTTACTGCAAATAAATCGTGTGTAACTCCTGCTGAATTGCCACCGTAACATTGTTTCACGTATATTCCATTTTTTTTTATAAAATTACTGACAGCGATCAAAACTTGCTAACCGTTATAAGAGATGAGAATCGTACCTGTATCCTAATATCCACCAACGCCTTGTTAAGAAATGAGCGAAATGAATCGACCGCCGGCTGTTGAATTGATTTAAATTGAAAAGATCGATGTGGTGATAGCAGTTTAGTTAGTAGTTAGACAAGGGTAGAGAAAAGCGGCAACTGCTTCCCGTTAGACAGCGATAGCATACGAATTGGAAATGATATATGGAAGCGCACAACCACCCAGGAGAATAACTTGTGTATTTCGTCGAAAGCGCGCTCTTGGTATATAGAAACTGATTATCGTTTACATACACTACCATTCTTTACTAATTCTCCATTATGGGGGAAACATTAATTAAAACCATCACTGTATATAATGCTAGGTTAATTAAATAAATTTAAGAATTTTAGTTAAAAGTCTAATCATATTGTTTTAGATACTAAAATTTTAACAAAAACAAATAACAATTTAACCCAACCATATGCTTTGCATAAATTTCACAACTTGATGGTAAAATTAATGCATAAATATTTAAAGCTTTCAGTGTAGAAAGTTTATTATTGAAGTAAATTAATACAAATGTCTACCAGACAGATCCTATACAGATGTTATTTCATAAAAACTACTGGTAAAATCACATCGCGTAATGAAGTTCAATAACCTTTATGCAGATGTGATAGATAATTGGCCTGTTTATGATGGTAAGGTGTGTGTGTGTATTAAGTTGGAAACATCGATTGCTATATATTGCGTCATTACAGCTGTTCGTCTTATTGCAATAGGTGAAGTCTTTGTTAGGTTACATACGTGGCCACGGAAAATTATCGGTGCAGGTTATATTAATGATTTTTTTCACTTTTATCGAGTACTAAATATAATAGGTCCTATTACGTTGATTATACATTTCAATTATGCATTATCAAGGCTAAATATCGTGTTAATATTTGAACACGCCTTTATACAGAACATTACAAAAGATCAATTGGGGTATGGCTCTATAAATACCACTCACATTTAAATATCTTGTATTAAAGGTATCATTTTATTTCTCTGTTTAAATCGGTAATTATTCAAGACTCGTGAATGGCATACAGTTTATAAGGTAAATATGCCCAAGTTCAGCCATTTCCAGTACTCAATCTCTAATTTCTTAATAATAAGAATTTACTATACATATTTAACAACAAACTAAAGCTATTACATAACAATTATGATCTCAAAAGTGCAACTGTTACTGGGTAACAACGTCCGTTGGTACGCCAAAATTTCTTTTATATTTTCAATCCAAAATTAACATTTGTCGGCTCAAAAGATATTGTGTATCACACGGACAGTCTTTTGCGAGTATTCGTAGTTGTGTGTCCACACTCATAGTAGTTTCTAGCCTACTGATACAAATAACTATTTTAGTCCAAAAATACTCATTTTGCATCATTTCAAAGGCCGGCAAAAATGTCACTAAAGGTTGGTTATATCATTAGACGTGACAGATGTGTAATAGACTGTCATTAAGCTACTGTGCAATCTTATTAACATGAACTGGTGTCTTCATTGCACTTATTATTGATCATTAAGTATCAAATTACAAAGAACATTACAGAAAAAGACTTATTTTCAAAAACGTCAAAATACCAAAATGCTGTAAATGACACCTATCGCACTCTAATGTAAATAACCATTAACTGTCTTCCACATTTGTTATTGAAACGATTTCTTAAAAAAATATACATACTTTTAAAAACTTTCATCTGACCGAAAATTATATTGAAAAGAAAACCTTTGCTTTTTCCTAAGCTTGATTTACATTATACTTTTTTGGTAGAACTTTTTTTCTAGAATTTCCCGCTTCTATTTAAACAGAAGCTATGCCGAGTACATTCTCTGCGCACAGCAAGTAGTGAAAGGTATCATGTATACCAACATTTAAGAAAAAGCGGTTTCATTTTTGTGGTTAGCGATCGCGTAAGTGACAAACAAATACAAATTTGTTTGTAGTTGGTAGTATTCAGAAAATTGTTCTAGTGCGCATGTCAAGTATGAAACTTGGATGTAAAAATAAGACCTGATCTGGCTTGAAAACTAATTTCTAGTATATGAACTTGGATGGAATTTTCTGATTTACATTATCCAAGTCGATCTAGTTTAGAAAATAGTAGTAGACGAAAAAAGTATAACGTAAATCAAGCTTTAGTTTCGAGTATCGTATTCTTCTTCTTAGCAACGATTTCTTTAGTATTCGAATTAAAAGCATTAATATATGTAAAGCGCGAAAATAATACTTTGTTGCGTTTTTATCCAGAAAAAAATAATAGGTTTGTTCGAACATGCAGTTCGCAAACGGTTCACGATCATGTGAACCAATCAGACAACGCATTTCAGTTCGCGAGAACTCCAATCTGTTCTCTGATTGGTTCACGTGATCACGAACCGTTCGCGAACTGCATGTTCGAACAGCCCTAATATTAACATTCGGAGGTGAAGGTGACTTGCTTGTTCACAATTCGACAGAAAAATGAGGAATTTAGAGTTTAAATGTCTTTTAAAATATTCTTTCTAAATTATTCGTTTTAATTTTTTTTCCATTAATCCACAACGATACATCATTTGACTTCTTATTACGTTATACATTTATTAAAATTTGTAAATGACGCCTACATCTTCTGTTACTTGCCTTTTAACTTCTTTTTACGGAGGTCAAACCTCCGATAAAATAGTGCTTGTGAAGCGCACATGTACAGTCATAAATTTTGTATATGCATATCAAGACCAAATTGCAATTTCAATAATATTAATATAATAATATACTTTTAACCGGTTTCGTTGCCCTATACATTAAATTAAGCGTTCTAGTCTAAAAATATTTATAGGATTATATTTCACAATTTGCGACATTTTTAAAACTTATAAATTGTCATATACATATATAGATATAACTGTTCTAGAACAGAATAGCGTTGAAAACTCGATTTCAGGCGATACAGGAATAACTCGGGTAAAGCTCGATTTCGGGTAATACCCAATTGCAAGTATAAAGCTCCCCGCGTAACCCGGAACCGGGTAGCGCACTGGATGGGTACTGAAAAAGACAGCTTTCGACAGCCCTACTATTTATGCATGATGGTGACAATGAGATGGATGAGTAGAAGAGTATGTGCACGTTAGAAAAAAAATATTTTATTATTTTGTTTTAAAACATTATGGGTACCTACTACCTGCACCCGTTAAATTATTTAAATTACTTCTAGTAATATCAGTATTACAATACAAATTTCAAAACAAAGAAAAAATGTTTTTTGAAGTTCTGTTTTTTTTTTCATATCTGATTGGATTATTTTTAGAAAATTCAAATTTAATAATTTCGTAATTAGGTATCTTGCTTTTTCTTATAACGTGCATTAAAAAGAAACAGCTTGTTTTTTCAGATAAATACGCATTAAGGGTTTGAATACGCGCATCCCTCTCATTAAGTCAACGTCACGTGGTAATATATTGGAAAGATTGTTAAATATATAGTATATACTTTATACGTTTGTGTAACGAAGCTTGCTTACTCACTGAAAAAAAAAAATTCACATAAAAAACCTAGAATTTGATTTATATAGTTCCTTCTAAAACGTTTTTTGTCTCTTTTTAATCTGATTTACTTATTTGTTTCAAAACTCAATACCGATTTAATTATTATGTCACATACAGTCTAGTTCAAATTTTAAAAGAAGTATTATTCTTATGAACTATATGCATCCTTTTTCATTTTATACCTATCCATATGGGTCTATCTCCTTCTATTACGGGGATTGTTGCCAGATTTATTTGATGGCTGTCGGTAATAATAATATCTGCATTATTCTGTTTCCTGTTCCTGTCATTTCTCGATTTCGAATATCTTTTTGTGTCACTTACATTTATCCCATTTTTTCCCTAACGTTACCTGCTAATTTTAAATTAGTCTGGATTTATAAAAACTACTATAACCGTCAACAGATAATTACATATAACAAAAAGATGAATTAATTTATGAAATCTTACAAGGGAATGCGAAAGGAATGCCAGTATCCGCATTAATTCTCGTTTGCAAGTGTATGATGAACACATCCAAGCATTTGTTAGAGTGTAAAATTCACAGCTTTATTCTAAGAAATATTGCATCCACGATGCGTATCATATTAGCTGTAGAAAACACCGAAGATTTACCTAATTTTTCGGCAAGTATGTTCTACAGGTTCTTAATAGACATTGGTTTTATATTTGGGAATATTTGAAAGAAATGTTTATGGACCCTGATGGTATTATAAGATGGATAGGATTATTAACGTACTATTAGAGATATCACAGCGAAGGGAGAAACATTATTTTCACTGATAAATCGTACAGCTAATACATCTAGACGAGCATTTTTGCAAGATTTAAGTATTGATCTCTACGAGCATTAAAAAATAATGGCCAACATTATGCATTAGTTGATAGTGGCAACAAAAATGGCTTCGTTCTGAGTGCTAAGATATGCCTCTGCTTATCCAGCGGAGATATGACACTGTTTCTACCGATAATTGGGAAAACCTCTTTAAACATGTTATCAAAGGTATAATAATTATATAATATCTAGCACAGTGTGGTTTTAAGTTTAGCAATTTTAGTTGAAGAAGTCATGTGGAAATTGAACGATGAACCCAAAGAGTTTATTACTATATAAGTTAATCATACACAGTTTGTTGTAAGCATGCCTCTGTAAATATTTGTAAATTTATTATAACATGGACATCTATGTATGTTTTCCTGAAAGTAAAGACAGGAACAGGAAATAGAACCGCTTTGTTGTGTATGGTATTTTTGATGTGGAATAAATAATAATACACTCAATATTATTCTATCAATTTCCATATTAATGGGACACAGTGGAATATAACAATAAACAAAATTTACAAATTGACATCTATTAAGCGGCAACATGAAATTCGTCAAGCTGTTCAGCGCGACAACATACGAAAAATTGAGTACTTAAATAAATTTGGCATCGTTGGGTACTATCTCCATAAGAATAATACTTCCTTCTCAACGTGCACCAGACAATGCATCAATATCTATTAGCTACAAATGATATTAATTGATTAACATTGATTTGTAACATTACGTTACGAAACAAATATTGCAGGATAAAACACTTTCCCTATCATGTATTTGTTTAATGTATAAGGAAAAATAAGCAAACAAAATAATCTTACTGTAACATCTGTCTATCTATTATTTCTTTCAAACTGCTTCTGTGGAGGCCGATTCTCCGATAATATTGGTGTTTTTTGTCGGTGCGGATATAAGTGGTCGCCAGATTATGCGATTTCAAAAATGAAATTACATTTTACAAGCCACAACTAGAGAAACGCTGCGAATAAATTTAGTTGTAACCTGCGTATATTATTTTAAAAGAAAAAAAATTGGTAATTTATTTTCATATCTTCAATTATTATGCGGAACTAGGAGTTCAAGAATAGCTTGGAGCTTTTTTTTGAGTAGATTCGAAGAAAAATATTTTTTCTTGTAAGAAAGATTAAACCACAAACATTTTTCAGATAACGTTGGTAGTAAATAAATTTTATATCAACACTAAAATCAAAACAAAAATATAAAAGATAGTATCGCAAAGTAATAGTTTTGTATTTTTTCCTCCTATCACACTATTCATATAGAAAAAAATAAGAGCAAGTAAAATATTTATTCATCTTTCAGGTAGTTCAGTAACTTTAAACGTAGACCTGGTAATGCATTCTATTCTTATAAAAATTTCTTTTACTAAATTTAAATCTAGAAAAAAAGGTATGATACAAGCAATAAACAGCATCACATTTCCCACAAATGTATTTTTACTGACGTAAATCACCAGAGATATATAAAGAATCATAAAAAAAGTTGTTGGTGCAAACCAAAAATTAGCTATCCCCTCTAATCCGCAAACGTCTGCCAATAGCGAATGTGCAATGGAGTTTTTGCGATACCTCAAAAATGGAGAGGGTTACATTTTGGCAAAAGTAAGGATTTCGCTTATATTTCAATCTTAGCGAGCCAACCACCCTGGTATTTATAAATAAATAAATGACTTGAAAAGAACGTACTATATAAAATGTGATTTATTGGGTCAACTTTCTTTTTTAATGCCAGAACAGATCGTTTCTTACTAGAATTTTTAAAGGAATGTCAACTTCTGTATGAAACATCGTAAATTGGAATAAAATTCAGGAGAATTTCAAAATTTCTATTGCATGGAAATTCAGCAATAAATCATCATTCTTATGTCGATCGTTCGACTACATTTTTTCGATCTTAGATTTTTTTTAATATTAATGATTTACATAATAAAAAATAATAATTAAAAGTATACAGTTCCTCAGACCGCGACAACTATCAAGAAGTAAGACATGCACGAATAAATAATTAGCACTGACTAAGATGAAAATGCTAATACCATGACCATCTTACAAACAACAAAAAAAATAAAAAAATGATTATTTTGATGATACAGCTGAAAAAATATGTATTCAATTTTATTATATTTTCACTCTCTTTTATTTGAAAATATATTTGAAATAGAAAAAAAGCAGCTGGCCTTGCACATTTTTAGTGCAATTTCCAGTGTTAAATTTGTTTTTTTACAAAATCTCGTTTCAGATAAAAAAAATCCATTGTTCTTTTGTTTCAAAAACCACAAAAATTTGAACGGTGTTTGCATTAGAGATTCAACCCCTTTTTTACAATTCATGCAAGATATAAGTTTTTTACGTGATCCCACTGTTTTTCACAAGTTTAGATACAATTCTCTTATTAACGACTATGATCCTCAAATGGGAATAGGTCTATTTTCAAAAAGTAATTGCGTTAAAAAAAATGAATGAAAATCGAAGCGTTAGCAATTAATTGTGCAATAAACTGTCATTTATTTAACATCAGTTCACAAAAGTCAGGCTTCAAATTTCATAAACTATGTACTTAGTTCACATTGTTACATGCCCGTATCACTACCTGTATACTTCCAACGCAACCAAAAATAGACAATCAATAACGCTTTATTACATTCGAGAACTCCGCACTAGCATGAAATTAATAATTTATTTTTTACTCTTTAAATAATAAATGGTTTCAATATACCGTCAGCAAATTGATCATACAGGGTGTATATAAATTGGCGGAAGAATTATATAGCCATGTTCTTCGTACACTGAGAAAAATACTGGTCGCAATAACCTTTAATTAAGTAACAAGATTCATGAGTGAAATAAATTCGTTTTCATTATTATAACAAATCATTTTACATTAGTTCATGGATAACATATGTTGTGGTAACTATATTTTCATACGTTCAATAAATAATTTTGTTAATAATATGAATGTGAAATGAATATACATTGTTATTTTTACGTACGCAACAAAGTATTAAATAACATTTTCCCGTTATTTTAATTGTTTGCCATTTATTGCAAGAACGAAGAGATAACATACCTTGATGAAAGGTGAACGGCAAGACTGACTGCATACCGACTTACGCCGTGGTCGCTAATCAAGAGTTTGGTGTGTGGCCCCTAGAGGACGTACATCTAAACTTGTGATCTCTTAGTGGAAGATCGAGAATAAAGCTTGAGACACGATACCGACGAAAGTGAATTCGCTCTGCAAAGACTGTTGACGACCGATGCCTAGTAGGCAGCAAAAACTCGCGTTTCTATTCACCTCTCTGCTGCTTGTATAGTGATTCCTCCACAATAGACTATGACCATTTTTGGTAATCACCAATGCCTGATATGAATCTTGCCATTTTTAATATTACTTTTACTGCAATCCAAATGAATTACTAAATAAAGCAGCAAACTAGTGATGGGCATAATCGAATGATCATTCATTGGAAAGAAGATTTGTTGCAGACCTTTTTTCAGGACCTCATTTGGTTTTTTGGGCATAATTTTCCCTACTTCTTAATATATGACTTATCCTCATTTCCTTTTCTGCGCATTATTTCACCCAATTCTTCTGTATGTATGCTTATTACAATCGATTATCATTCATAAAATGCAGCATTGCAGTAGTAATGGGCATTCGATTATGCCCATCACTACTGCAAACCCTTAGTTGCTTACTCGCTTATTCAACAGTGAGTTGAGTAAATGAAATGCGATTATTACATCAATGAATTTATTTATTTATTTATTTTCATTCTCTTTCTATAGTACAAAAAATGTGTCGAATTAAGTTCATTATTTTAATTAAGAGTTTACTTTATAACAATAACTAAAATTTATTTAGGATTATGAATGACGTATATACAATTACCTCAAAAAATTATGACCGCGGTTGGTAAAACGAATTCATAGACGTAATTCTAACATATCTACTTCAAATGCAATGCTATCGTAATCCGCGACGCAATGAACTATCGTCTCGAAAGATAATACTCTTTACGGTGCCCGACAAAGATGCCGCCCAGAGTTAAAGCCTTTGTAGTTGCCGGCAAAGGATTTTATACAATAATTCTGATTTCTAATACTCTTGTTTACGTCGAAACTTTATTTCAATCATATCAGCTGTTTTTTTTTTCCTTTTTTAAATTTCTTTTTTTTTGGTCAAATTGAACGAATATTCATAATTAGACATAGCATTAAATTTAAAACAACATTTTCTAATAAAAGAAACTTCTAAACCCCAAAAGTGAGATACTTTACACTTAGCGTAGTGTCATATTTTTGACCTTTCCTCATATACAATTAAATTTTAGGCAGATTTGATGAGTGTTATTTTAGTTTCTAGACATGCAGAGGCAATTCGTAAGAATATTTACTAAATTCAAATACAAACAAATTTCACATATGATGCGCACGTTCTACCGATCACTCTTATATATTCATGTAGGTATATATTCCTTTCTTTTTAGTACTTCAAGTTTTGTTCATAATTTTTTCTCCTAAAACTACTAATAATAGCTCCAGCATAAATGATCTTTATTTGCGCTCACGCTGTATATATTATAAAGTATTTAGTAAGTACCTATTGCTTGTATGTTTAACACTCACAGTTTTGTTATTAAACACATTGATTATTGCATTAGTTTGGTTTTATTTTAATTCATGTACCAGGATAAAAAATTATGTTAAGGTATATAAATTTTGATTAAAAATTTGCAACACCATTTATACTCGATATTTTTACCGATATATTTCATATTTTTAACATCTGTTTATTACCTTTTACGTATTCAGATTTAGATACGCAAAACACCATCTTTGTTTTTGTTCCGTAGATATACATGTTGTAAATTCAATGAATGTGCCACCCTCCGCTAGAGTACGTCTATGTAGTTGTTTTCATAAATGCTAAAATGAATCTGACGAAAAATTGAATTTGAATATCTAGATATAAGCGACATCTAGTGACACTTTAACTGACTATTTTGATAAAGTGGCTGTTGGTATGTCTATATTATATAATTTATATATAATCAATATCCGTTGCGCAGCATATGACAGGGTGAAATCTTTCTTAAGTAATAGATGTCAGTATGTATGTATAACGTATAAAGCAAACGGACATATTACGCAATGTAGATCGAACGGTCGGGAAGTCACCTTAGGTGTCCCGCAAGGTTCCGTGTTGGGTCCTGTACTATTTTTACTTTATTCTAACGATTTAAGTACTAACATGTCTGATGCCTTCTTAGTTATGTACGTATGCAAAAGATAACACGTTTCTTACATCTGATAAAAATGAGTATGATTTCAAATTAAGGTGTCAATCAACAATGAATTCGATGAGTGACTGGTTTAATACTAATTTGTTGCATTTGAATGCAGATAAAACCCAGATGTTTCGTATTCACAATAGGCAGAAGGTTTGTACTAGTATGGAAGTGACTGTGGGTACTGAATTATTGAGTAATGTTGACAATTCTTAGTTTTTAGGTTTGAATATAGATAAGCATTTAAATGGCAAATGCCATTGTAGTGCTTTGGTTTCTAAATTGCATTCAATTTGTTATATACTTAGAAATTTAAAACGTGTAATTAGTAATAAACCAGTTAATTTCAATTTATTATGCCTTACTTGGTTCTAGATTAGCCTATGGAATATGTTTGTGGGGTTTGTCCACTGGGGCGAATCACAAGTTTTTATTGCTGAGGAACGAATCATTAAGGTTATTGCGGATGTATCTGTGTTTAGACATTGTCGAGATTTGTTTAGGCGGTTTCGTGTATTGATTCTGGCTGGTCTTTTTGTCTACCAGTTGTCGGTATATATATTCAGCAATAAACATCGGCTTAAGTTAATCAAGGATGTTCACAGTATTGCAACCAAACAAGAAAATAAGTTCTTTATACCTCATGGGAGATGTAACCCACCAAATTATGTTGGTTTAAATTTTTTTAACGAACTTCCTGAGGAAATACGTTCTTGTAACCTTTAATTGAGTTTAATACATATTGAGAACTATTTGTTACGGGCCCTGTTTCGGTCGGGAGCTGTGGGGCCGATTTGGTTTGTATTTTTACTTATGTGTTTCTTGGACATTCTTGTTTCACAAGGCTTTAATTTTTATGACTTATAAATTAATATATACCTAATATAATTAACAAATATTCTTATGTTGTGAGTACTAGTATTTTTATACAATTTGTTATTTTGTTTAAATGTCCCGTTATACTTTTACTATTTTTTGATTATTTTTGTACAATGTTGATGGCCAATTTTGTAGTTGGTTCTAATAATGAATAAATTTATTATTATTATTATTAAATACACTAATTTAGTTTGTTCTGCTGAAGCTCATAATTTTGTATATTCTTACTTATAAAATTTTTAATTCGTTTAACTGGGCAACATAAATCAAATATTTTCAAATATAAAATCGAATCATCAAACATCAAACGCGTACAAAAACCACATAGTCTCCCACTTTCTTTTGTGTCCAAAACGGATTTTGAAACGGCCACAGCACACATCAATTTAACCCCAGGAAGTATGCAAGGTATGAACACTAATAAACACGTTACGCCCATTTCATTTTCATTTTCAAAAATTACGCGGAAAGGGAATGGAAGGTAAGCGAAGCTAGTCGAAGTATTTATGCACAGGATATATTGGAATCAGAATGGAAAAAATAAAAAGTTCATGAAGTAAAAAAAAGTAGTCGTGTTTATAATATTATGAACGAAAACGAGCAGCAATGAATTTAGTTAAGAAAACTTTCATCTATTGACTACTACCGTCTACTGCATATGTGTTGAGGTAGGCCGCTTCTGTTTACGCAGACATCAAGCACGGCGGCGGTAGCTCGTTATATAACCTTGAGTTCCATGCGAAAAGCACATCACTTTTAAAAAAAAGGAAATCGTTATGCTAAATAATAGAAATTAGCAGAGTACTTTTCAACAAGTTTGTACCTCATTATCATCTACCGGAGAAATTACATCAGTTTTAGTAATTTCACCGGTAAGTGATCGGGTATGATTATAAATTTGAAGGCTACAAAACTTGCTTGAAAAATAAACTTCTGCCAAATTTCATAGAAGGATTTAACTATTTGTAAAACTTGTAAACTATCTAAAGATGTTTAAAAATCTAATTCACATTATACAGGCAAGCAATTTCTCTACAACTCTAAACAGTATAACCGATAGAAAAAAGCTTTTATCAATTGTAGTAGGAATATGATTTTTTTATAACGTAAAACTATCGGCATTTATGTAGAATGTTTCGTCACCTCCGTAGAACCATCAAAATTTATTCTCTTAAATACAATACCCCCACTATTATTTACATTTTAAAAAAAATAGGTAAATTTTGGACAAATAAGATAAATAATATAAACATTTAATTGCAAGACACCTTAAGTTTCTAAAAATTATGTCACCTACATTAAGCACATCTTAGAATAAGTGAACCAAATTATGAAATATCTTAGTACAGATCTAATCACATACTTATATATTTTATAGTATATTTTTTTTTTTCATGACGTTGGGCGACGTGCGACGCTCTCGCTTATTAAAAATTTTTTAAACGATGAACAAAATTGTACAAAAAATGGGTGAATAAAATAAAGGGAATTACCAATTACCAATATCGTTTGATTGAGAATGCACTGATTTATTCTCAAACCTCAATATAAAAAAATCAGGATACTTTTGTACTTTTATTATGAAACATAATCCAATAATACCTCCAAATTAATTGAATAATTGTAATCTGTATAAGTACATAACACGCATATGTAACAAACATTAGTATACACGTGAAAACTTATTCATGCAGAAGTGTAGTAGTACAATCTATATATTATTTCGTAAAAACTGCAACAAAAACAAGTAATAAATACTACAAAACTATAAATACCAAGTAAAATAAATATATATTCATCAAGATATAGATAAGTCACACAAAACTGTGCAAAACTTACTATAATCAATAGTATGTTTTATCATTATTTCGTACAAAAATTGTAAAATTATTGCTACAAAGTTAGTGCTTGTCCCTGTATGTGCTACAATCTGTAATAAAAATACTTACAATTGTAGTATAGTTTCCGTCATTTTTATCTCTGTGCAGGAACACATTTTTGTAAATTAATTTTATATAGTGCGTCATACTTCTTCAGAAATATTTCTCTGATATTTCAGAATCTATTTGTATAAAGTATTTCCTTCCATTTTCTACCTTCCTTTCAGTTTACCTGGCTCAATTACAATTTATTAATTTCTTTGTGTTCCCACAAAAAGGGAATTTCCGTCTTTACCTGGCGCATTTCTGACGTCAGTCACGTCGTTTTATTAGGATAGTATTTACAGACCCACAATTAATTCACTTTACCATACTTCACCCTATTTGTATTGAAACAGAAGAGGGTTAAAATCACCAAAAAAGACTATGTGATTCAGTATTCAGTTATAATTTCTGAGTAAACTCCGAGAGCCCTTCAACTTCCGTCGCGAGGGCGGGTTAACCTATATTTTTTAAGGGGAGTTTTACATATATATATCGGAAAAGTCCAAAAACTTTTTTTTCAGAACAAAGGGAAAAGACATAGACGAAAACGGCTTTTTGTTATAATATATTATAAACTTTGGACATTTAAATATATTAAATTGTTGGAGGGTTATACCTAAATAACCAAATAAATCGAAAACCACACCATGTGGCAGGTCCCTGACTTTATTTGATTATTTCTATTTCTTTTTTGTGTGTATGACTGGATATAAAATGTAGAATATTGCATTTTTAGTATGATGTGGTAAACTCCCATAAAAACTGTTTACATTAAGAAAAAAAAGAATTAGTTGATATATTGACACTTGAAGAACTAGAAATTTTACGCAGATTTGGAAAAATCATGTTTTCGAGGAAAAGCACGTTCAAAGTTTCGCAGCAAAACCTGTTTACAAATAGTTCAACATACCCATTAGTCAGCGTATTCCAGGCACCACATATTGATCCTTCTTTTTCTTCATACTTCTTGCATTTCAAAAATTTGTTGCTTTCCTTTAGGCAGCACAGCGAGTTTTGCAGCGCTGGGACATATTCCTGCTCTGCCCCGGTGTATGCGCTGACGACCAGGAATTGACGACCGAATTTTTGGCATCAAGTCCTACTGCAATTCCCAACGTATGTCATTATTTGTAATACAGAAAAGTTAACCTTCATTGAATAGAATTTGCGGCAATGTAGTAACAAGTTGAATTGTTTGTGAAGTTCGCAGTGTAAACTTCTTTGCAGCTAGTTTCTACACACATGAATTAATCGAGTCGTTTCAGTTTTGACCATTTTTTCCAAATGTATCTTTGCAATAAATTATTGTAGAAAAACTTTCATAAATCGGCCTATTAGCATCTTGATTTTTGCAAAAGAGGTCATGTTTGAATGAAGCAGCTTCAACCTTGGCTTTCTGCAACGCCCACTTACACAGGCTGTCTACACCTTTTGGACAATATATGTGTCGTGGATCCGCGTGGGTTGAACATTTATAATGAAATGTAGCCCAAATAGCTGCCTTCATTTTTTATGCAGAATCTGGATGTTGTCTAATTGCCAGTCCATAGTACCCTAGTCTTCTACTGTTAAATTATCAATAACTTTGTCAGTCAGTTCACCAGCGGCCTTTCCTCAAAGTCCACTCATTCTTGTTTGTAATCTCCAACGCATTGTCTTTTTTTCTTATGGACAGTAACATCTTGGTACGGCTAAAAATCACAAATTGCTTAAAAAGTTGTCTTGTCTCAGTCGCCTATCCGAAAGCGTGCGAAAATTTCTTTTATGGCATCGCATCGACTTCCATTTTTCCTGCGCTACTCTGATGATCCGTAGTGCGGTTATCTTTGCCATCATATTCCGCCATACCTCTAGTTTCCAATTGGTGCAGTTTTGACTTGCTCATAGCAAGCAATATCTGTAACTTTCTTCCTGTACTTTCCAATTAAAATAGCTCTACCAAATAACGATGAAAAACCTAGTTTTTTTCATGGAGCCGGGTCCAGATACTGTACAGACCGTTGTGGCTCATTTCCTTACTTTAATACTTTCTTCTTCTCTTTCACGGCTTTCTTTTGAAACTAATTCAAAAAAGGCTTTCGACGCAATATTGAAAATTATCGACACAAACCATAGTAAAATTTAGCTTACTGGAGGAACTACTCGAACGCTTTTTTAAATAAATTGGGCATCTTAATTAAAGGTTAGTTTATATTTTTTCCAACTTATATCAAACACTGAATTAGAAAAAGTAATTCGCAAGAAATATACCAATGCGACACAATACAGCGACCATAAATGGGTGGACCCTTTAGTAATTCTAGGAAAATCGTTCCATGGAAACTGTATTTATTTGTTACCTTTTAATGGCTTTTCTAAGAATTTTAGTGTAAGTTAAATTGCATCTTGCAATAAATTGATACATTTTATGGCAGTTTTTCTAAAGCGTGGGAAAGTGTGGTGTTAAGTAAAAGAAATATTGTTAGGATTAGTTTCTTCAAATGTGCTGTTTTATTTCGGATTTCTAAATGTGTTTCGTATTATTGTAATTATAAAATAGCTACTGTGTCGTTTATTTGTTTGTACCCGACTGTAGTAACATATTATAATTCATTAAAGCAACTATACATATACTACAAAGCAATAAGTATGGTATTTTCGACCCGAGTAGCCCCGAAGTCGAATATGGTATTGCATCTATATTTCTCCGTTTGTGTTTCGGTACACCCGCTCTTTTAATACGCCGTAGCGGCTTTAAACAATGCGAATATTACGAAAACCGCTTAAACCATGTATTTTAAACATTTGGAGCTTTCAAAGAATGCAAAAAACCAAAAATCGATTTTTTCAGTCGAATATATGTAAACCTCCCCTTAATTCGTTGCAACAGATTAGCATAATTTAAACTTGTCTCCTTTTTATACTAATTTGTAGACCTGTAAAAATGTTGTAAACAGCTGTGTATTCGCGTTTATTTTACAACTGCTTAAATGTGCGACACACGAAAAAATTCCTTCAAAGCAGAAGTTCAAGCAAACACCTTAATCAGAATCAATTATCGCCTACTAAAAGAGATCGCAAATTGGGTACCATTTCTAGTATATGCTATCCAGTAACAAACTTCTAGTACATTGGGGAGAATCCACGAATTGATAAAAACATATACCTAAAACTACCTGCTAACAATTAATCATGTAGCAGCGGCATGATAGTTTCACGTTGTTTAGAATTTCATCCATATATATTTTCGCAAACTTAGGTGATCTATATAAAATCCCGTAACACCTAAAATAGCCATCTAAATATAAAAGTACGAAACATCTGCTGTTCACGTCGCATCCTAACGAAAATTAATAAAGGCTTTTCTCAACTTGAACTATAAATAAATTGTAGCTTCCTGGCACATTTTTTCCCACAGCGTAAACTCTACACTATACTCTATTGCGCTGCACATACGAGATTTTGTTCTATATTTGTGCAGATTAGAGACTAAAGAACGGATCCAGAAATAAATGCCGTATACTATTTCTATTTAAATGTTTAAAAATGCCCTGCAACGCGAAAAAATAATTCGCGCCGCGCTAAGTATCCTTTAAACCAATAGAAAGTCAGAGGCGTGGTCGCACAGATACTGCGCGGATAAATTTAGGCAGTGCAAAAAAAAATTAAACATGTGGCATTTTTTTAGGTCACAAAAAAGTCGTTTTCAGATAAAAAAAAAATACAATGAAAGATTAGTTAAATAGTGAACCGGCATTTGGGTTCTCTGATAAATGTAAATATTGCTGGTTACTGGCAGCAAATGAGCCTCCCAAAAAATGTATTCAAATTTTTTAGATCTAAAAAAAAAAATTGGGACTGGAGTCTGATTTAGTCTACGATGGATTGTAGCTCAAAATATGGGAGAGAACTTTTCGTACGGCTGGGTAATCCCAAAGGTGACAAGTATAAGAAATTGACTTACGAAATATATTATTGATGATATGTTATTTCTTATAAGACTCAATAGAAGTCATGGATAATATGAATATCAATGGATAATTATTCGATTATCATTCATTGGAAGATGTTTGTAGGATTTTTTTTAGGTTCTCATTTCCTTTTTTGTGCATAATTTCTCCCAATTCTTAATATAATGAATTTTTTGGGTTCTCATTTCCTTTTCCACGCATTATTCCTCCCAATTCTTCATATGTTATGCTATTACAACATCGCAACACGATCATTCATAAATTCCACAATCTTTATCATTCTAATTCTCACATGAATTGTGGAATGATCGTCAATAATCGAATGATGCCTTTTTCGTCACTCGATTATGTCCATTACTGATTGGTGTTATATGATGTATATGTTGTATGTAATTCTGTCAAATGTTTTGACATTTGTTTATTACCGCTCGTCATTGTTGTGTTTATTATATTTTTCTCTATTTTCTCTGCATTTTTCGGAGTGTAAAGCAGAATTGCACGTATTGTTGGCGACTTTTTTAACGGAACACTAGCAAAATTAGCTCAATTTCTAGTGGATTTTTATAAGGATATACAGGTATCTCACGACGAACTGCATCGATCGATATATGAAAGAGTATACATTGGAAAAATCTGAAAATTTCACAGTATACTAAAACCGACCTGCGCTATTGAACTAAAATATTTTTAATAATGTAGCACATCCGGTTGTACTGGAACTAGCTGTCAACTTCGTTATTTTCAATGGAACACCCTATATTTTATCACATTTTTTAATTCCTCGTTCAAATCTAAACTAAGTTTGTTAAAACAACTATGTTGTTATTTTACCATATTTGAAATATTTGCATTTTTTTTTTAAATTTTGTGCGTCTGAACTTCTATAACTGCAAAGGTATTTAACTTTAAATTTGTAGAATTGTTGACCCTATAGGGTAGCATCCGAGCCAATGATTTTTCGAAACATTATACAGAGTGCGAGAATACAGTTAACTTTGATGAAAAGTGTTAACACTTTTTTTTTTATAAAACTACCATGGCAGTTTGAATGAAGAAAGAGAAAGTAGTCAGTTGTATTAAAAAAAAAAGTTTTTACACTTTTTCAATTCGAAAGTTTAACTGTAATTTTCGCACACGCTGTATGTTGTCGACAAATTAATTCGGTTTCGGATGCCACACCATATGGTCAACAATTCTACAAATTTAAAGTTAAATACCTTTGCAGTTATAGAAGTTCAGATGCACTCGTCCATTTGTCAAAAATTTTAAAAAAATGCAAATATTTCAAATATGGTTGTAAATAACAACATAGAATGAAAAAATGCAATAATATATAAGATGTTCCATTTAAAATAACAAAATTAACGGTCACTTCCGGTACAACCGGATGCGCTATATTATTAAAAATATTTTAGTTCAATAGCGCAGTTCGGCTTTTGTATTACTGCAAATTTTCAGGGTTTTGCATTCAATTGTATACTCTTTCATATATCATCGATTGCAGTCGTTCGTGAACCACCTGTATATTACACTAAAATTTTGATGTGGACATTTAACATTGTTATGTTATGATTTTATGTACTGCTCTACTCCTCATTGAATTGATTAATAATAAATCAGTTGTGTAGACTTGTAGTGATCGAAGTTCGTTCGAATTCATTTGAACTTAGCGTCTGTTTTGTCTAAAATCGACTCAACTGAATTTAAGATTTGAAATCAGGGAAACATGTTTTTTTTTCCGTTAATGTATAGGTATATCAATCACAAAATCAGTGGGTTTCGTTTGGAACTACTGGCATTGTATTCGATGTAAATATTTCAAAAAATAAGTGACGTGTTTTTCAAACAATTTTTATCCAGCATCATGGTAAAGCCACAATACACACAAAAGTTTGGAATGAAGTTCAAACTAGTTCAACTAGTAGAAAAAAAAAATAAACAAGAGATAAAATATGCAGGTACGAATTTTCATATGTTAAACGTGTAAGTTGAATGTTTGTTTGTATTCTAATAACCTGTCCTATACACTTGTCTGTATTTGTTTTTAATTGTTGATTGTTTCTTTGTTAATAAAATTCCATTAACTCTAATTTTAAATCCGGCACCCTTCTTGTAGATCCTAAGGATTATACTATTTCACTTGCGGGAAAATAAAAAAAAATAATATAAGTACGGAACTATAAAAATGAAACTGTTGGAATTGAAACTAATGGATCCGGATCTGAGAACCGGGTAGTAGATCCGGATAGTGGATCCAGATCCAAAAACCGGATAGTGGATCAGGATCTGAGAACCGAATAGTAGATTCAGATAGTGGATCCGGATTTCAATTTTATTGGATACCAATAGCACTACTGAATACTAAAACAAAAAAATTCTTGAGTCACAATCGAGTAAAGCAACAAAAACTTCTCTAAAACAAAATAATTATCAGAAATTTAAAGGAGTAAAATTGGAAAAAAATATTTGGGTTAAATAATATTAAGTTAAAATACTTTTAACATAAAACTAGAAATGGAAAAGGTTAATTCAAAATCAAGTTAAATAAAATCAAAATTTTTCAACATTTATAAATAATCAAAAATCTTAAATAAAATAAATTCGTTATTATCATACCTACATCTATTAAAGGAAAACTTGAGAAAAATGTAAACAAAATTCCCACATCAAATGTTCAAATTGTCCCGTCTACTTTCAATAAACAAATATTAGCGGGCGATTATATAAATACATTGGATAATACCTCTAGGACTAGAAAAATTGATAATACGTTGGTGGTACTAGTTTTCATAACAGCAATCGTGCTGTAAAAAGTAAAAGTATTTTGAAACAGGCCTATAATGGATAACAACGAGTGACCTTGTAATACCACCTTATTTGCACTTTTTCGTCTTTTGTACTCCGCCATAGCTCGGTAACGTCAACGTTTGATAAGCGACTGCTGATTTTCAGTCAAATCACAGAATAGAAACTAACCAGAAACTTCACTTCTATGTTATTCCCCACGGTCACAAGCTCTGAACGTTCTGTTTAAGAGAATGTATAGTAGTGTTGTTATTCGGATCCGAATAATTTACTATCCGTATATCCAATCTCAATGTTATCCGGATCTGCTATCCCAAACCTTGGAGCCGGATGCACTACCGAAAACTATCCTCGGATCCAGATCCACTATCCAAAACCTCAAATCCGGATCTGCTATTCAAAACCTCGTATCTGGTGCATAATCACTAATTGTAACATTTATTGAACACATACATATGTAATGCAAAGTGAATATGTACTACATACATATGTAGTACGTACACTAATATGGAATTGGTCTATAATTTATATCTTTTCCAGATACAGATCCGAGAACCGAATAGTGGATCCAAATTCGAAACCGGATAGTAGATACGGATCTGAGAATCGGATAGTGGATCCGGATATCCGAATCCCAATTTTATCGGATATCAACAGCACGTGGTAATCGTCAATTCAAGTACAGTCGCGAGCAAATGTTATAGGCACCCTAAATTTTGGGCGAATATCACTGTAAGAAATGAGAAAATAGAAATTTGCAGGTAATACATTATAAATATTTTAGTATTTTAAGAGATCTTAATTAATTGTTGCATATTAGAGTGTTTTTCAGTACAGCTATAAAATACTTTTTAGATGGGAGAGGGGGAAAGTGACTTCTCGAAGACTTGGAAAATTATTAAAAAAATAATATATTTACAAAAGGTATCTATAAAGACATTGTAACCATAAAGACAATTATATAAACGTTGAAATAACTGTCACAAAAAAAAAATGCAAGAAACATGAAACCCATTAGTTTTGTCAGAGGTGCCTATAACATTTGCTCGTGACTGTATATGTATGTACTCCTAATCTAAAAAAATGGTATTAGCCGTTTCTTTTTCTATTCCTTTAAATTCTGAGTTAATTTGTTAAGATTAACGTCCAAAAAGCACGTAATTTATCACGACAATAAGATTATACTTGTGTGAGCACAATATTAAATGATAGTATATTTTTAATCATACGGCTCAATAATAGCTATTATACAAGTCAAAAACCATAATTTATCTACTACTATTAGATATTATTTCTTAAAAGTAACACTACAATGTGAAAATTAATTCATGGGGTGGAATTTTTAATATATTATCGGAAATGTTTGAATTTTATTATTATAAAAAAAAAACAGATAAGTTACTAACCTTCCACCAAAACAATAATTCTTGCAACCCTAATGTCTATGTAGAATCGTATATAACAGAAACCACCACAACTACGAACAGAAGTGTGCGTCTCATACATCGATATTATACCTAATAATAATTGCAGTTGAGACGGCTTGTGCGGCACAAGAGCCATACTTATACACTCAATAATGTTCCCATAAAACAGTAGAAAACGTAGAAATAATTACCATATAATTTAACAGCCCCAGATAAGTCTTAATTAGTTAGTAGTTTGTATACCCACTACAGTTCCAAGGTTTGGGTTAACAGGCTTTATATTATTATTTATATTGATAATTATACACCCAATCAATATAATTGAACAAATATGAAATTGAGTTAAAATGCAATCTATTTTGATTGAAATTAAATAGTTCTAATTAATTTTCAATAATTTAATTTTAAAGTTAAGGTTGCCATTTCAATGAGATTTACCTATACATACGAAGAAAATCTAACTTCACTTTTTTATTGCTTTCCTAATGTCTCTATTGATGTAAAAATTGTTTACATTGGCAATGCAAGGCGCCATCGTTTATCTCTTATTCGTTCTTTTATTGGGCATGAGATGCCAATTTTTTTCTTAAAAAACCGCTGATTCTGTTGATATTAAAATCAAACAAGCAGGACGTTTAATCTTACATCAGAAGCAAAATAAACCATATAAATATAATGGCTATGCATTTATATATTTGTAATTGGAAAATACCCACACATACATACATAATATCATCATACAATCTTTAGATCTTTTTCTATTTAGTTATATGATAATTAACAACAAACCAATTCTTGGCTTCACATTAAGTATAGTCTGTTTCAAGATATAATGCGGTGTTATTGCATACCGCCTACCGTTTTTAAACGACAATGTCCGAACTATAGCTTGAAACAGATAGTACTTCCAGAGTATAAAGAGTAAGGACAATGGATGAGTCATCGGGGTCCAAATTTCTAAGCCTAACTTGAAACAACAGCCTCCCAATATGGCAGTTTGTTATTGTTTACATTGGTACCTACATAAATTAGTGTGCTCATCCGTTTAATCGACATGATTTACTTCTTTTATTTATTTATTTTATGTATTTTATTAGTTTTAAATTACCCCTACAGTTTTAAAAACAATTAATGAATCTTGATAAGGTGCACTGTCTAAAAGCTAAGGTTGGTGACCATAAATTTAGATACTTTGTTATATATTATATTGTTAGGTTTAAAGAAAGCACCTCATTTTCGAGATCAAAAAATCAATCTTTTGTTTTTGATCTAGAAAAAAAAAACTACAAATCTTTCTGATTATTTTGACGTGAGAATCAAGTCATTCTAACCACCGAAAACTGTTAGTTTGCAGCTTTCAATCGATGAACTAACGGTGAACTGTAATGAGACGTGTTTAATTTTTGTTAAAATTAGTTTTAGGACGGTCTATTCAGCGATTACAGTTACATAATAAATATGCACATATTATATGTTAAAAAACTAGCGTCAGGTGTAAAAAATAAATACCGAAGGCGTACATGCTTTTATAAAAAAAAATGAAAGAATAAAGTAAATATATAAGTATATTCACAATAAACTAGAGCAGCATGGACAAAGCTAAAAATATCAATAATGCCCTCCTGAGTAGCTTGGTTTTTCTTGATCTTCATCCTTTTCGTATCAGTCTTCCAGTTTTCTTGCTACTAATTTTCTTTTTCGCTTTGCTCGCTTCTCATATTCACATATTGCCCTCATTGAGCTTCTTATCCGTAATTAATCTAAATCTTTTAGTCCTTGAACACAGAAAGCCCCTAAATAAATGATCATATAAGTGAAAGGGATATCCATTTTGACCTAATTTGCTAATATTACCATGTTCTATTCCAAGCATTTTCAAAACATGGTAGAAGGAAATATTTCCTTCATTAAAATAACAGATGGCAGTATGAACTCCGAATCGAAGTGTATTGGGACCTGGGAGCGGAAATTAATGCTCTACTTTGTCGACAAAGTTGCGCGCGACCGACTTCTGCACACAGAACTACAACGTATCTGGCGGTACATTCAAATGGGTCGTTTTATATACTTTTAATATTCAAGAGTTTTATTTATTTTATATCACTGACCTTTGTTCACAATAAACCGTTAATCACTTTAATACAATAAAAACAAATGCCACTGAAGTTCTATAATAATCGCAATGAGAATAAAATAGCGCACAAAGTTAAACCAAAAACGAACTATAATTACTAATATCCACAATAATAACTGTAAGGCTATAACAAAATAATCTTCAACATAAAAAACATGGACGGCATGAACACGTCTACTCAAACAATCATCAGTGCTGCATTAAGCTTGGTGCATAAAGATGCGTAAAGTAAAACTGAGACTTTGAGGCTTTGAAATATTTGCATGTTGGTCTACGCATATCGTTCCGATCATTTATGATAAAATACATATTGAAATGCCTCAATAACTTAAGAACTTGTTGTTGTTGGTCTGGCTCAACGCTCAACGCCACAATAATGTAGCTTTCTAAATGCATACAGCCCTATCGCTTTCTACACAATAAACTAATTCGAGTTCGCATGCATACTCTTTGTCATTATCTGTTTAAAACTAATCTTTTTAGCTGGTGTGCTATTTTATAGAAGGTTATTGATATAATATCATAAAATGGGAAAATACACATGAAAATCTAACAGAAAATTATTATTCACTTAAGATTTATTGAAAGCCATCAAAGAAAAATTGGAACATGGCGAAAGCAAAAGAGCCATTGTTAGCAAACATTTGAACACGGGAGTTTCAAAATGCGGACGAAAGCGCAAATAATACCCTTTACTAGCAAGCTTACAGCTTGGATTTGAAAAAAACTATCTAAAGCTACAATCATAACTTACTAAATTTATATGGGAACCCCAAGATATGTATGCTTATGTATATAAACGGAGGACTTTTAGAAATAGTGCATCACACAATCATTACAAATTATTAAATTATAAAAATTACATGGAAACGGCGGAAATTCAAATATTTTATCTTATAGATTAAACTACGTCTTACTTGAAAGTTTTGTTTCCAAAAGAAATAAGTAACTATACAGCTATAAACAATGCAAATAACGACATCTGTAAATCACGAAAGAAGCTACTTACACTTAAAAAAGGTCATCGGAAAATGACTGAGAATCTGAGAAAATTACAAAAAAAAGGTTGTCTGCCTTTTCATAGAAGTAATTATTAAAAAAAAATACAAAATAATCAGAATCATCCGATTCCGAATCTGAATCTAATAATCGGAATCATCCGAATATTTCAATAATCGGAATCAACGAATGGTTTAATTCGGAAACTCACAACAATAATATGCACGTTACTCTTCACTGCTTGCGCATGCGCAGAAAATGTACTCGGCATAGTATCTGTTTAAATAGAAGCTGGTTAATTATTACTATGCAATCTAGTTTAGATTTTTTTCTAGACGAAAAAAGTATAATGTAAATCAAGCTTTAGCAACCGTGTACTCTTACCCTCCTTTCCCCTATCCTCAAAATTGAATTAGGAGCAAGTTTTGCGTGTCATTTAACCTTACTTTTTGCGGATTCAGTGCATAATTTTTAAATTTACCGCCGTACTAGTGGTCACAATAAATTTTGAAGTTGTTAGACATGCTGAACGTATTCTCACAAAAAGAATTGATATTGCAGCATTTATGTCTATATTATTTATCACTGTATAGTAGAGATAATTCAGTATATGTAAATTGGAGAAGTTTAAGTCTGAATTAAGAGGCGATATATAATTTCAAAAGTATAAACGGAAAAACATTTCTTTAAGTAATATATTATTGTTGCATACAGTTAAAAAGAATGTGAGAATTCATTAAAAATTGAATGTATACATAAAATAAGCCACAAAGCAAGCGCAAAAAATAGTGTGGTAATATCGACAACTGGTTTATATGCCCAACCTAACTTAACATTTACCTTTATTGCTCTTTAATACCGTGATTGCAATGTTATGTTCACACAATTATAACATAGTCGGCAGGTGATATTTACGCATGTTAGAAAACACAGTTGGCGCCATTACCATAGCAATTAAACGGTGTTACTTGATGCAAGATGCAGTTGAGATTTAACACCTTGCTAGCTGTTAATGCAATCAGCATTTTGCAGTAACACGTTGAGTGAATTATTTATTATTTAACTTATAATGCAAGTTGTGTACATTTAGTTCCTGTTATTACACATTAATGGGTATATTATAGTTCTGTACGAACAGGTGTCTAGCGAAAACCTAATTTTAAAACTGGTTCGTTACTAACAGCTTATTATGACAAACAGAAGATGTACACATAAGTCATGCCACAGCAATTGCAAAACCTTGAAATGGTTCGATGAACTGTGTCCTCCTTATGTACCACATTAGTTTGTCACTTTTCCAATACTTTGGGTTTAAATATTTAAGCACAATTCAAGCTGAATATTGAGAAAATATAAAAACATATTACAAACTTTAGTTGTAAATTAAACCAAATTGAATAATTTTCTACTGTGTATTCTGATGTATACATACTATAAGTTAAATTCGTACAATTGCTGTCTTTGTTATATAGATCGTACATACAAAATTTAAAAGATTTTTAAATATAAGTTGGTTTGGGTTAAAAAATGTAATTGTGTTGAAAAGTTTATGACATATCAGTTTTTATCAGATACATATTCATTATACAACAAAAATCACAGTATAAGCCAACAGTTATAATTAGTTAATTAATCCAAAAAAGGAATGAACCGGAAAATTTCCAACATCATCAAATGTTAGAAAATATACAATTAATCATCACTCTTGCTTAGTATATCTCTGATGTCCTTTAAAATCCTTAGCCACTTCGGGTCATTTTTAGAAGCTTCGCGACATAAATTTGAACAACAAACATCTAGAATAAAATATAAGAAAGACAACCATCATGTACTTATACCGACCATAAGTGTTAACCCACACAGAAAAGTAGGTACTTTCTTATGTCAAACAATTATATTTATTTGAAAATATTCACTTGAATTAAGTAAATATTTTATTGAAACTAAGAAATATGCTACAAAGAAGTAAATACCTTTTCTCAGTTGTAAGTCGTACATTTTTGTATTACCTACTATCTGTTAAGTAGGCATCATTGTACAAGGATAAACCTGGAGGGTGTGTAGGTAATCTACCTATACGGCGATTGTCCAGCTTTACCTTTGTGCCATGTTACATCATCATAATACTTGTGAGCAGAGCTGGAAGGATCTTGAGTAAAAAGGTACTTAAAAGTATCATAAGTGCGGTTTTATATCTAGCAATAAGATAAAGAGGGTTATTAAAGATATGAGATACATCAGTTTTAGTTCACGCTTTGTTAGGTTCTTTAGGGTAGTTATTTAAAATTGTAGAAATTTATTTAGTGCCGATTAATATCAACCTCCACAAGTAATTTAGACCTGTTGGTGACAAGTGGCTAATTATGATCAAAAATTCAATTGGGATGATAAACATATACCTAGCCTGTTTAGTCTACATGAATACTCTCCTAATGACAAAATAGTGGAGGCAAATTGTTTATTAAATAAATGAATGTATGTAAATAAAACAATATAATAAATGAGGGATTTGGTATCAAAGCAAGCAACATCCATTTTCGTAATCTTTCAGGAAAATTAAAGAGAAGAAGTTGGATGTTGCTTATTTTGATCCCAAAGCTAAACTTTTCCCTTAACAATTAATGGGATATAGACTGTTTCATTCCGAATGATTATGCTAACTCAAAAGGGTAACAAAAATTGCACTAGGTGGCGTAGGTAAAGTAGGTATCCCATTTTCGGCAAAAATGGATGTTGTTCTTTGATACCAGACCCCTCAAATATCTTGGCGGGTTCGGCTGGTGTAAACTGGACACCAAATATATGGATCAACCTGGCCAGCAAAAACGATTGCTTAATCCTACATGTAATCTAGGCCACCATGTACAGATGCATGCCAATTGTTTCATTACAAGCTAAATAACTCATTTCTTCATCACACACATTTTATACTTTTATTGAAAAGCTTAAGGAATTCCAAATAGACACTTATGTTAAAACACCAAGTGTACAAATACACACACCAGCGAAAGTTAAAGACAGACACGTAAAACAATATTCTTTCTTTTCTATCTTGTTTGCTATTTGTCAATAGGTACATTAATTTTAAATACACTATTATTATATTATTTTTTTCGTTTGAGTTGTACGGTGCCCAGTTTGCATATACCCTTTGCAGGTACATTTTCAGCTAGTGCCCAAATTACCAACTGGATGGTACAATGAGCACATTGCTCAAGTGCCCGGACATTAAGTGCCCATGCTAACTTTAATGAATGAAATTACCAACGGGATTAAAATTTCAGGTAGATTAGTGCCCAATTTACAGCTGCCCAATGGATTTCCTCAAACTTATTTAATTCTCAAAAATGCCTTCCTGCCGGCCTTTCAAGATCTAATATCGACATATGTTCGGTTAAAACGCTCGCACCTCTACTAGCTTAATTGGTAAAAGCGCCCGTCCGGCAAATGGCGGATTCGAATCCTGCGCGAGGAGAAACATTTTTCTTGGGAAAAATTATGGCTTCTATCAAATTGATTATGGCTTTTATCAAATTCCAATTCTTGAAATTTATTTTTCGTAGGTATTTAGTGTAGTTTATTAAAACACATTTGGAAAGCATTTTTTTTTATCTTTCCAGATTAATAATTATGTTATGTGCCTTTTTCGTCTAGGATACTTTATAAAGTCAAAGATACTTTTTAGCATAAGTTATTTTTTAATATCTAAGGTATCCTCGTATCGGAGATACTTTTAGGATGTATCTATTCCAGCGGAATAGGGATTAGATTAGATTAGATTAGGGTTGGGGTTGCCTATCGACCTGTTTCACCGCGACCTTTTCAGATCTATTGTGATCCCCTTTTTCCTAGAGGGCGCTCTCTAATTTTGCCCTCTTAATTAGGGCTATCATCTTTGAGAGCGGCTTCTTTAAGTAGCTACTAGCTACTAGTTCTCCTCCCCCATTACTAGAAACCTTGTCCTCGCCAGGCCTTCACATTGGCACAGCACATGAACTGGTGTTTCTTCCTCCTCTTGGCAGAATCTACAGGTTGCATCATCTGCCAGGCCTATGTTATACATATGCCTATTCAGTCTACAGTGACCAGTCAGCAGACCTACAATCATTTTGACAGTCTTCCTGTCTTTATTCAGTAGATCTCTCGTGAGTTCAGGCCTCTGCTCCTTTAGGAACTCTTTTGCCTGCCATTGTCCCGGTGATTTTTGCCACCACTCTCTGGACTGATTATATATCCATTCATTGATGGATTTTTTTAATTTGCGATTTGGTAGTGCCGAAAGAGGGGTCGGCTCCAACGAATGGCCTTGACGAACCTCGCCTGGCCAGCTCGTCCGCCGCCTCATTTCCTCTCACGCCCGAGTGGCTAGGGACCCAGGCTAGGGTTACTTTCCTTTGGGTGCCCACCTCATTTAGGGCGCTTACATAATCCCAAATCAGCTTAGAGTCCACGCTTGATGAGCTAATCGCTTTAAGTGTGGACTGACTGTCAGAGAAGATAGCGACGCTTTTACCCGGTTCGGTACATCTTTCTATCTCTCGGACACAGTGATGAATTGCAGCAACCTCAGCTTGGAACACAGTCGTATCTTTGCTGAAGCTTACCGAAAGAGCCTTTTTAGGCTTCTTAGTGTATATTCCCGCTCCAACGCCGTAATCCGTTTTAGAGCCGTCAGTAAACCAGTTTGAGTCCGCTCTTACCGGGGCATCTGCCTCCCAGTCCTCTGGTATTATAACCTGATATTTCCTATCTAGGTTAGGGGTTTGAACCATGGCATCACATGGCATTCCTAAAAGAGGAGCCTCCTTGAGTTCGTCTAGCAGTTTTTTATAGTCAACCCCGTGCGATTTACTTATCGGTACTTGACTATGTAAGAGTCTGTGTACTGTGGACCTTGCGCCTCCTTGTACAAAAATATGTATTGGTGGGAGGTTTAGAATTACTTCAATCGCGGCGGTAGGGGTCGATCTCAACGGCCCCGTGGCGCACAGGCACGCCAACCTCTGCACGCCACCCAACGCTTTGGCCGCCCCCGCCTGCCACGCCTTTGGCCACCATGCTACTGCTCCATACGTTAACATGGGTCTAAATTACCCTTGTGTACAACCACAGAGTCATCTTGGTGCTAAGGCCCCAATTCTTTCCACAAAGACTTCTGCACCTACCCAGGGCGATGGTGGCTTTGCTGGTCAATTTTTGGATATGTGAATTCCATGTGTGCCTTTGATCAAACCATACTCCCAGGTATATCGCCTCTTTGACGTATGGAATTCGTTCACCTCCTATCACTAGTGGCTGTAAGCCTTCTAGCGTTCTTTTTCTTGTAAACGTGACAGCCTGTGTTTTTTGAGCATTGACTGATAGTCGCTCTTGTTTACACCATTTGTCGACCGTGTTGAGAGCGGTTTGCATACGCTCCACCAGAACCTTTGGAAACCGCCCTCTGACGACTATTGTAAGGTCGTCAGCATATCCAAGGCAATGGAATCCCTTGCCGGTCAGCTTCCGGATTAGATCATCTACCAGGGTAGCCCACAGCAAGGGAGAAAGAACTCCACCCTGCGGGCATCCCCCTCCCGCCTCGGCCTCAATGGTAGCTTCACCAATTGTGGATGTAATTATCCTTCTTTCCAGGCTGGCTCATACCCACTGTAGAAGTTTCGGCGCGACGCC
This sequence comes from Protaetia brevitarsis, assembly GCA_004143645.1. Lineage (NCBI taxonomy): Eukaryota > Metazoa > Arthropoda > Insecta > Coleoptera > Scarabaeidae > Protaetia > Protaetia brevitarsis. The sequence goes on from RXPK01003750.1 coordinate 46,112, forward strand.
CCTTCTCCGTAACGGCCCGATGAGTGAATTAGTGGTAGCATTGTTAAATGCTCCCTCGATGTCCAGGAAAGTCGTCATGGCTATCTCTTTGTCTTCAATAGACTTAGTAATTAGCCTGTTAAGGTCATCTAAAGCGACCTCTGTAGAGCGTCCCAGCGGAATAGGGAGTTAAAGGGAACTGCGAAAGCGAATTTTCGATATCTCAATTATTAACAAATTCATCTTCAGACAATTTGTAGGTCATTCTAACCAGGCCCATTGCGTAACCTTCCCTAGGCAGAGTCACTCATCCGTAGCCTACTCGAGCCAACCCAAGCGAAGAATGAACTCGAGCAGTGTAGCATGTGAGGCGCCACCAAAGCTGGCCATACTGGGCCAGAACTCCCCCAGGATGGTACCTCTATAAGTTGAGCAAGCGCCGGACAGTCACTTAGGATGTGCTCCGGTGTCTCGTCCTCTAGGTAACCTGCGCGGCAGAGTGGGCTGCTAGTCAATCCTATGCGGTGCATGTGTTTACTAAGTTTGCAGTGACCAGTCAATAGCCCTACAACTTGCTGTCCTGGACGACAGCCTGGGGATGGCTTTGGGTGCCTGACAGCATACAGGTGGTTATGGATGCTCATCTCTCCTCGTGTAGAGTAGTGGTCGACTGGTTTATTACGGTATTGAGTGTAGCCGAAGAAATGGGAAGAACAGGTTCCAGTCCCATGTAAGGAGAACACGAACCCCGTTCCGCCAACCTATCGTCGGCCTCGTTTCCCAGATTACCTTTATGACCTTTAACCCATCTGAGTATCAAGTCATTATGTTTGTTCAAAAGAAGTATACACTTTTTTGAGTGTATTTAGAGAAAGTCTAAGCAATTTGTTGCTTGTGAAAAAAAAAAACTGGTTACCGTAATTGACCAGAGTGAAATACGAACTCGCGGCCGTTCGCACTAGTCGAATATTAACATTAACTATGAAAAAAATATTTTTAAAACTTTATTCAAAGAATGTTACAATTTTTTTCTATTTTTCGCTTCCAAATCATTTGTTATTTAAGGTCAGTCGATCAGATCAAGGTAACTCCAAATATGCTCTATCTTTCTTTACTGCTATAGAAAAACATAGAGATATATTTCTTGCCATTCTCGTTTAGAGTGTATTTTGTTTGTATTTCGTTATAATGCTATTATTATAGACTTTATTTATTGCGTTTTGTATTTCCGGCGCCGTGATATCACATCAATTACAAAATGTTCAGAGGCTAAGTTACAGACCACACGCATCAACATTTATCCTGCCACCACTATATATCAGATACCGATCTTAGCCAAATATGTTTTGCACATCTGCCATAAAAATAGAAAAATCTGATATTAACATATTAGCACATCGTCCCATATTTCGGGTGTAGTTGTAAGACGTTTTACTATCAACAAGAACTTGACCCTGAACTGAATAAATAAAAAAAAAATAAATTATTATGCATTTGATTCTTCTTGACATGCGGACGCTGATAAGTTCAAATATGTATAAATTGTTAACGTTTCGAAATAATTTTTTTTTTTTCTTCAGAAACCACTTTTTTTGTATAATACTGTAACAAAGTACCAAAATCATATAATAATTATAAAATAAAATTTGTATATAAATTTAAAGGATTAACATGTTTATAATTATATAAAGTCCAGAATACAGAACAATCATAACAAAACAAGTGAAAATAATCAGTAACTAATACCCAGAATATTTAATTAACAACATTTTTAAAAATAGATTATATAAATATTTACAAGAGAATTCACAATACTATTATGATGTATACCGTGTGGTTGTAAGCGAGCGCATCATAGGAAGTCCGAACGCTATGCACAAACAATGTAAAAGTGGGGATAATCGATGCGGTCGCTTTAAACCAGACCGTATGTATATTATTGTAAACACATAGCAAAGTTAAGTTTGTGACTGTAGACAACTGTCAGCAGATGTGGTATGTAACACTTATAGATATAGATCTAAAAGAAAATTGGCGGAGAAGAAAGGGAAATATTCTTACATGATCGTTACACCTTTGTATCTAACTAATATGTTAGTAAGCAACTCATATTATGTATAGCTGCGTTTGTTAATTGAACCTCTGTATCTACACTGATAAGTACTACCGGAATTAAATAGTGAGTTTACATTGTTATCGGATACTTGAAAATGATATATATATGTATACAGATATACATACGCTGTTCATTCATGACATTTTATATAGAAAGACGTACATTAACTTTCATGACATTGAAGTACTAAAAGTAGTATTTGTACTGCATACTCAAAAATGTTTCCGATCACAACAAAGACGTAATCTACACTACCGGCCATTCTTTTATTTAAACATCGGGAGAGAAGGTGTAATAAAAAAGTTTCAAGCCATATTTTTTTTAAAATTGGATAGGATGAGCGGGGGAGGATTATGTTTCTTTAATGACAATCTTTTTCCTTTTTTTTAAACATCGAGAGAGAGGACGCCTTGAAAATGTTTGAAATAATATTTTTTTAACATTAGAGGGGGTGAGCAGGGGAGAGGAGTAACTTTTTGAAAAATTTTTGCTTTTTTTTGAAATATCGACGGAAAGGATGCAATAAAAATATTTGAACTCATATTTTTTTAACATTAGTAGGGGTGAGAAGGGGAGGTTTCCTTAATCATTTTTTTTAAACATAGGGAGAGGCCTTAAAATGTTTTAAATCATATTTTCTTAACATGGGAAGGAGTGAGAGCTAAAACAAATCATCCCCCTCCCCTCTCACCTCTTCCAATATTAAAGAAAATATGATTTGAAGTATTTTAATGCGTCTTCTCTCCCGATGTTAAGGAAACTAACACTCTCCAATTTAAAACAAAAATTGGTTTAAAACATTTTAATGCATTCTATTTGTCGATTCAAAAAAAAATATTATTGAAAAAAAACTTCCCCCTCTCACCTCTTCCGATGTTAAAAAAGAAGTATGATTTGAAACATTTTCACATCCTCTCTGCCACTGTTTAAAAGAAAGAAAAAAATTATCCTTTAAAAACATCTCCGGCCCCGCTCTAACCCCTTCTATTCTGCGCCCTATTCTGCCGATGTTTAATAAAAAAGCATCATATAAAAAAAATCATCCCTCTCTCCCTCCAACCCATTTCAATGTTGAAAAAAAAAAATGATTTGAAACATTTTAATGCGTCCTCTCTCCCGATGTTAAAGAAAGAGAAAAATAAATAAAATTAAAAAATATTATACCCCTCACCACTCACCCCTTCCAATGTTAAAAGAAAAATATGATTTCAAATGTCTTTAATGCGCCCTTTCTCCCGATGCTAAAAGAAATAGAAAAACCATACGTTTAACTCAAATTCAACTGGTATTGTATCTGGTGTCAAAAGGTCCCAGCGTCGAAACGTCCCATTCCGTGTCTCACTTAGGTCTCAGTTTTACTTTTTCCCCTGTTGTACATGTTCTTACCGCTATTGTTTACTTTGTTGCCTTTACACTTGCAGCTGCCTCTCGTTATAAACTCATAATGCGCGTTTTAAAATTTAATAAAATTTATTTACATGCTGGAATAAGTCCCTATAACCGTTCAAATGCCTATCTTTTCAAATTTAATTATTAAACACTATGTTTTTAGTCGGGAATTATATTTTTATTAAAAAAAATATTTAAAATATTAAATATTATTTTATTTTTATTTAAAATTAAATAAATAATGTACATATGTGGGTCATTCCATATCAACCGGAACACCTAAAAAATTTGATGTCTTGAATTCTTTTTATATTTTAAATTTGAAGTCTTTGCCTAAAATTAGAAGACAGACACAGGCGCCAGTAGGCGCCGGTACATGAAAGGCGCTAAAAGCTAAAACGAGCCAGCCTCAAATTTTAAATGCTTCTTTAAAAAAATGTAAATGAAATCCTAGAAAAAGGCGCTTTAATCAAAATTGCACACAGGCGCCGAGCAAACTCGGCGCGCCACTGTCTGTAAGTTACAATTTCCTTTTCATATTTTGTTGTCATGCAAAACAGTTGAATAGTTGCACTAGGTTGCACCTAAATAAAATTAAATTCTTTACGCCACATAGCGCATTTACAATTTACAAGATAGCTAAATAAAATCAGCTCTAACAATAAGCAAACACATTCGAACGCTACACCAAATGCATCCGTTTATTTGGGGCTAGTTCTGCTATATTATAAAATAATATTAGGGTTATGTCAGAGGATTATGTTTTGTTTTATGCTGTGCGCTCTATTACCGCCACCATGTAATTGCTTTTACATCGTTGTCAATTAAGTAACTCATCGAAATTCTTTAATAATATCCAGTTTTAAAACTTAGAACACCAGATTACAGCCAATATTTTTTTTTGTTCGTTGAATGGTGTTTATTCATGTTACAATTTAAATTTTCTTTCTACAGATATGCCAAACAAAATTACTGCTGATTTTAGTTTCAATAAGACAAACGCTTTTTTCTTAAAAAAAAACTGATATATGTAACTTGAAAAACAGGCAAACAGCCAAACACTATAAAGCACCCTTAATTCTGTAATTTCAACATTTAAAACTTTATTTTATTCAATCTATAATAGTTGGGCTTTTGTGGATAGTAAAATGTCTAGAACTATTTAAATTTGATTACATTTTCCTAACCATTATGAGCCTCACTATTACACTGAAATTCCTATAGGATACACCGACTTACAAGTAAACAATGAGTCATCCATATAAGCCTGGGCTTAGCAATTTTTCAAGGCGTAAAAGTCAACGTAACGCGTCATTCAATGTATATAATATATTCTGTTTCTCAGTTTAATAGAACCGCCAGCTTTACTAGCTTTTAAGGCTCATTACAAGTTATGAAGCGGTTTACTAAGTGACGTTTGAGCATATGTTTTTATGAGTAAGATACCCAGTGTTGGAACGTAAAGATTATACTTCCTGATGGAGAATATACCTAGGAATCTAGAAATACATAATCACTATTCGTCATGTATGTACGATCTTTATGATGGCAAAACATTATGTTTTAACTGCAGGTGAGGAATATGGGAAGGCAGTTATTATGGAACAATGTATTTAAAATAAGCATGTGGTGAGGGAATTGTTTGCCAAGCTGCACATAGCATGCTGTTGGGATGTTTTCTTACAGTAATTTATAGTAAAATTTATAGTATAGAGGAGTTTCTTAAGCTACGGATGGACTGCTTGTAATTACTGAACTGCGCATATGTTTGTATGTTGTTTATATGTTTATATTTACGTACTTTACATAAACAGATGTTGTGTCTATGTTTTTTCTTGTTTATTTTGACGTTGTTCATATATATTTTGTATTTTAAGAACAGAGAATATATATATATATATTATATTATTATTACATTATTATATTAATTTAGACCAAAGAACAAGAAAATAATCGTTTCAGTAACTGTCATTTAATGCAAACAATATTTGTGTGTGATACAAAAAAAAACCAACATGTTTAACAATTTTTTCTTTAGTTTAAAGAATGATACAGTTTGTGTGTTATTGACATTTTCTAATGTAATACTTCTCTCTCAGTTTTGTTTTGTATAATTTTTTTTTTGTAATTGGATGTTACAGAGCTTAAACATGCGTTAATAGATTTTTAAAGGACTTATATACCGAAATATTAAAAAAAATACCATAAATAACGCACTTCATAAGGCCTTACACTGGCCCTTTGAAAAACTCGATACCACGCCCCGGTCGGCAATCTTGGATTCGTCTGATAAAATTGCTCTTATGAAACTACATAGTTCTTTTTTTTAAGGGGTGATAATGCCTAAGCTGTTTTTTTTTTAGCTTGTCAGGCCCCGCAGAGCCAAATCTCCCACCTAATCAACATTACGACCCCAGAAAAAACCGATTATCGTAATTGACCAAAGTGAGATTTGAACCCGGGACTCCGCACTAATAAATAGCCAAGCGTGCAAGCCACTTGACTATCAGCCAGGCACTTCAATATAGTATTGTGGTAGTACGCTATCTTTGTGGCGGATTGTTTTTTTGTTTAGAGGAAGCGCCCTTTGTAAATCTATCCTCTTATTATATCTGACATAAGGGGTTTTGATAAATAAAATATCTTTTTTAATATTTAAGGAAATTATTTGATTATAGTCGAGGACACATCCAGTAGGACGAAACCGCAATGCTACGTACAGATACGTTGATGACACCTTCCATGGACCACAAGCATTCGAAGAATTTTTGTTCCACATCAACAGTCAACGTGCCAGAATCAAATTCATAATAGAGACAAAGAAAATGGCTCCATACCCTTCTTAGACGTGCTAGTAAAACGCATTTGTAAGAAGTCACATACAGAGCGATACCTTCATCACACCAGCATCCAGATGTACAGATCTGGAATAGACCTCTTCTCAACAGGATGCTAGGGAAAGCAGAGAAACTATAACATATCAAGAACACTTTCAAGAAGAACTGAAGGTACTTAGTACTATGGATAGTATGGATATAGAAACCACGCAAAAAGAAAAAGAACGAAGACCAACAACAGCCAATAGGATACGCATACTTATCTTACACAGCCGGAGTTACTGACAGACTGAAGAAAACTTTGGAAAAAAAACATTGCCACACGATTCAACACAGTGACCAAGATAGAGATAATACCTATTAACAAAAAGGCACTGCCAAAAGTATGTACATACAAACGAGAGGCATATATAAACTTAAATGTGAATGTGGAAAGAGTTACATCGGCCAAACAAGATGGAGCATTCAGTGCAGGTGACAGAACCTCAGAGGGAAGGACGCTTTGAGCATACGGAGAATTCTGCAGTCGCCCAACATCTATGTCAATAAGGAAACCAGTATATAGCTTGCGAGGACGTCATGGTCTTAGGCAAAATTAGTATCTGTCAGCCGAGGATAATAACGCAAATCGATCATGATAATGAAGAGCTCTAACAATTTCAATCATGAAAATAGATATAAAATCAGCAACATCCCTGGCACTTTGAAGTCGTTAGATCACAAAATGATGCCAGAGATCTGACCAGACCGAATACGGATCAACGAAACGGAATAAGAATGGGACATATAACAAGAAGCAAAAGGCAACACCATCAGTCTTTAAAAACTGGAGGTTGACAATACGATTGCGCGAACGCTACCAAAAAAACACTAACGCGACAACACCGTATTTACTATTTGATTATAACGTAATAATTTGACACATACTGGTTCGGAATGGGGACATAAACTTAGCAAAAACTCGCCGCAGACACTATAAGCCCCGCAGTCATCAACATTGCGTCCCTATCTAAAGATGTGGACGGGCCAACCGAGTATTGGAAGTATACAATTCCTTAAATTATAATCATAACTCAGCACAACAGGCCTTGAAAGCCCTGCTTGACTCGCAGGATTGGCAATGAAGCACCCTTTCTTCTTAGCCTTACTACCGGCTCATTAAATTATAATAGAAATAATTCTTCCGTCTCTGAACTTTCTAAACAAAAAAAAAACCTTCGAAAAATAGTCGTGTGAATCGCAAGTTATTTTTTACACGTCCTTACCAATCTTTCATTCGAGAATCACGTTTTCCTTTGATCTATTTATGTTTTACCACTAATAGCCTCGACAATGATAGCGAATTCTAGTTCGGATATGTGGACGTGGCTCTAAATAATTGTGATTTGTACTGATTCAAGGAAATCAAAAATGTAATAATATATAGTGCGCTCCCTTTGAAAAAATAAAGTTGCATAAAGGATTGACAAAACAAAACGCTCGATATATGTAAAATATGAGATTTTGAATTATACTAGAAAGTAAAAAATTCCCATATTAATTTCCATTTTCTTTCCTTATAAGTAGAATTAAATTTACTCTAGAGCTAGTTTCGATTATTAGTAATCTTCTGCCAGAATCCACAAATATAACGATACGATTTATGTAATGATTAAAATTAAGGTTAAGTATGTACAGTCTAATATGTGAAAAGGTCAAGATAGGTAACATTTTGTAAGGAAATAACGGTTAGATTAAAATGTTTGTAAAAATTAAGTCAAATTATGGCAGAATTTGGAAATATGGGCAAAATTGCAAAATTTGAATACAGAAATTAAAAAGGCGAAAAAAGGAATGCCATGGTTGCTATGGTTGAGGGCGAACAAAGTAGAGTATCCAACTTCAAATTAAAAAATAAAATTATAAATTTTCTGACTAATTGATTGAGCATACATAATTGATAAATGATTGGATTTAAGGTGGGATTCTATGTATATCTATAGCGTCTGTAAAATTATCTGCAAATCTGTAAACATCTAAAATAAATACGTACAACCTGCACGTAACCTTTTAGGCGCTACAGGTTGCATAGAATTCCATCCTTAGATTTCTGATGTTACAGCAAAGGACTATGTGTACAGAAGTTATTGTTATCATTTTAAAGCCACCGTACTATTTTACATTAATAGTTGGCTGTAGAAGTAATAAAATAATGCCAAGCATTAGTTTACTAATGTGGTATTTTAACGGTTACGAAACATTTGTTGGCTTGTTGCCGATTCGTAATTTAATACTTGATATGAATACATACATACAAATGATTATTGCCATTATTTTTTTAAAAACCGGCGCACCGCTGTCACAATCCCAATGAAATTTAGTTTAGGGAAACTTTACGATGAGAAATGACCTTCCCCAGAGATGGAGGCGGCTTCTTCATCTACATGCACACATCCTGTATGTCCCATACTATGCTGCTCTAATAACTAATGTAGCAGCACCATTAGTTTATATAACTCTATAGTAAGAGAAAGGCAAACTTCCCTACACCCACCATTATTAAAAACGACGGAGGCTACATTTCATCGTCTTACCAGACCCATAAAAACAAGCACTACACTTACAATAGTTTGCCATTACAATCCAACACGGAATATCTTACACTCTTGCAATTTCTTTTTTAACCATTTCAAGGACGGTCTTCCTTTTTTCGTTCTAAAATTGTAAATGATCAGCCAGCAAAGTATAATAAAAAATAACAATAAAGAATGAGTAATTTTAGGCACTCTACCTTACACAAAGTTAATGTCGTATTGTGAACGTTAAATGACACTAGGAAAGAACCGGAGAAACGAAAATTCGTATCTCACTAAAAATTAATCTTAAGTTATTATTATTAAGAATAATTATTCAATATACTTAATAAGGAATATCAATGCTATATAAAAACCATTACGTAGCTTTTTTACATTGGATCTGTATAATATTCTTATAAGATCCTGCATTTGAAATTCCACCCTTAAAACTAAAATTTATTTCTTTGAACAGGCAAATTATATCGGGAAAAACTGCCGTCAAGTTGTTTAGTAAAAAATTGAGGAATTTAATATAGAATTACCAAATAAGCTCAAGACATCGTGCTATATCAGCGATACTTTTACTATATTGCGAAAGTATAGTAAATTAATATCTAGTATCAATAAATTTTTCACGTCACGTTTCATCAATTTTTTTTCCGTTACCTCTTTGATAACATGATAAGTTGGAAACTACTAACAAGGGAACACCGGCGGGTGTCCCCCTCCGATTTCGATGAAACTTAACAGATCGAAAGAGTACCTTAAAATAAGAGACACGTATTTTTTTTTATCGGCGTATCCGCACGATTTTGGGGTACAGCCCCCTCCAAAGTTTGGACGATTTTTCAATTTTTGCAAATATTTCCTAAATTATAACAGATATTAAATTTAATTTTATTCGCAAAAAGTTAATAACGGGGGACGGGGTACCCGGTACCCCCATTTTTTTTACATTTTTTCTTTTCTTATTATCAAAAGAAGGCAGATTTTACATAGAATACGATGATGTATAACAAGTTTAGAAAATTAATATTGTAAAAATAGAAAAATAATAATAAAGCTTCAAATTAATAACTTGTCTATTGATATAAATCAAATGAACTATAACAGAAATAAGTTTTTATCCTTAACATAATTTCCAGCATAATACATGGTCTCAAGGTAGATATCTTCATAAAAAGCTATTAACGGGGACGAGGGTACCCATACCGCCGCATTTTTTTTAATATAAGTTTATTCATTATTCATCAAAAAAAGATCGCTTTTACATAGAAACAATGGTAATAAATTGGAGGATTAATAATAAAAATAATTGTAATAATATATATAGTACATTAACAACAATTATTTGTTATCGTTACTCCGCTGCTCTCCTTACTTAAATATTTCTTAATTTAGAATTGTATCTACTCGACAAGCACCGGTGTGAACTTGGCAAGCAACTTTATTAAAAAAAAAATATACGTAGTACGGTTCGATTGTACTTCGTTTGTACCCGTTTGTACCACCTTCAGTTTCGTTTGTACCTCAAAGGTTAAAAAAATAGGAAGGGTTAAAAAATTTTTAGCAACAAGTACAAGATATCCAAAACGCAACGCCATTCGAAAGAGCATTGTTTGTACCCGTTTGTACCACCTTCGTTTCGTTTGTACCTCAAAGGTTAAAAAAATAGAAAGGGTTAAAAAAAAATTCAGCAAGCAAGTACAAGATATTCAAAAACGGACAACGTCGTTCGAAAGAGCATTGTTTGTACCCGTTTGTACCACCTTCGTTTTCGTTTGTACCTCAAAGGTTAAAAAAATAGAAAGGGTTAAAAAAAAAATTCAGCAAGCAAGTACAAGATATTCAAAAACGGACAACGTCGTTCGAAAGAGCATTGGTTTGTACCCGTTTTGTACCACCTTCGTTTTCGTTTGTACCTCAAGGTTAAAAAAATAGAAAGGGTTAAAAAAAATTCAGCAGCAAGTACAAGATATTCAAAAACGGACAACGTCATTCGAAAGAGCATTGTTTGTACCCGTTTGTACACCTTCGTTTTCGTTTGTACCTCAAAGGTTAAAAAAATAAAAAGGGTTAAAAAAAATTAGCAAAGCAAGTACAAAGATATTCAAAAACGGACAACGTCATTCGAAAGAGCATTGTTTGTACCCGTTTGTACCACCTTCGTTTTCGTTTGTACCTCAAAGGTTAAAAAAATAAAAAGGGTTAAAAAAAATTCAGCAAGCAAGTACAAGATATTCAAAAACGAACAACGCCATTCGAAAGAGCATTGTTTGTACCCGTTTGTACCTCCATTTAAATCGTTTGTACTTCCACCAAACCGAAAGTAGAAACTTTTGAAAATAAGTAGTGGGCGAGAAAAATTTCGCCCATTTTTGAGATATCGGAAAACGGCCAACGCTATTCAAAAGAGCATCGTTTGTACCCGTTTGTACCTCTTTTTACATCGTTTGTACTTCAACCAAACCGGAAGTAGTGACAATTCAAAATATGTCAAAGAGAGAAATTTGGGTTTTTTAAGATATCAAAAAACGGCCAAAGGCTATTCAAAGGCATCGTTGTACCGTTTGTACCTCTTTTTACATCGTTTGTACTTCAACCAAACCGAAGTAGTGACAATTCAAAATATGTCAAAGAGAGAAATTTGGGTTTTTTAAGATATCAAAAAACGGCCAAGGCTATTCAAAAGAGCATCGTTTGTACCCGTTTGTACCTCTTTTTACATCGTTTGTACTTCAACCAAACCGGAAGTAGTGACAATTCAAAATATGTCGAAGAGAGAAATTTGGGTATTTTTAAGATATCAAAAAACGGCCAAGGCTATTCAAAAGAGCATCGTTTGTACCCGTTTGTACCTCTTTTTACATCGTTTGTACTTCAACCAAACCGGAAGTAGTGACAATTCGATTGGCGTTGTCCGTTTTTGAATATCTTGTACTTGCTTGCTAATTTTTTTTTAACCCTTTCTATTTTTTTAACCTTTGAGGTACAAACGAAAACGAAGGTGGTACAACGGGTACAACAATGCTCTTTCGAATGACGTTGTTCGTTTTTGAATATCTTGTACTTGCTTGCTGAATTTTTTTTAACCCTTTCTATTTTTTAACCTTTGAGGTACAAACGAAAACGAAGTGGTACAAACGGGTACAACAATGCTCTTTCGAATGGCGTTGTCCGTTTTTGAATATCTTGTACTTGCTGCTAAATTTTTTTTAACCCTTTCTATTTTTTTAACCTTTGAGGTACAAACGAAAACGAAGGTGGTACAAACGGGTACAAACAATGCTCTTTCGAATGACGTTGTCCGTTTTTGAATATCTTGTACTTGCTTGCTGAAATTTTTTTAACCCTTTCTATTTTTTAACCTTTGAGGTACAAACGAAAACGAAGGTGGTACAAACGGGTACAAACAATGCTCTTTCGAATGGCGTTGTCCGTTTTTGAATATCTTGTACTTGCTTGCTGAATTTTTTTTAACCCTTTCTATTTTTTTAACCTTTGAGGTACAAACGAAACTGAAGGTGGTACAAACGGGTACAAACGAAGTACAATCGAACCGTACTACGTTTATTTTTTTTTTAATAAAGTTGCTTGCCAAGTTCACACCGGTTCGACAAGCTATGGTCAAACCTTTCTATGCCTACTAACTTTTACTATATACTATACAAAACTTTTATCGGTGGTAGTAATATAAATCGTTTTATCAACTGCAATTCGTGACTACGTTTTATATATTTGTATATTTCCTTAATAAAATGTTATTCATTCTTAGAATACCATAATCCTTTAGTGCGTATGTATGAACAAATTTTCTACACAGGACGAGGGATTAAATAATACATACATATATATTTTTTAATTTATTTCAAGTTTTTCGTGCAATGTAGGTGTACAATGTAAGTATTCAATGGAGCATAAATATAACTAATGTGTTTGTAACGATTATAACATTTCGGAAACAATAGAACAGAATTAAAAAAAACATTATAATGCTTATAAATGTTTAAATACATGACATACTGTAATGCGATTATTGGTATATATGTATTGCAATAGCGAACAAGATTAATATACATAGAGTAATTAAGTATTACAGTAGTGATAGTCTGTGTAAAAGTGTTTAAAACACAGATTTTGTTTGCATCATGAACACCGCACAATAGCTGGTTGATTGCAAATACTACACAAGGGTGTAGACTGCGCATCTTTGTTAAAACAAAACTCTACAGGATTTTTAAAGGGCCCAGGTCTTTCCTCAACGTATCCACTCTTATACCACGAGTACTTGAATACGTCGAAAAATCTTGGGGAAGAAAACTGATTATGGGTTAGGGATTGTAACTTAATAATATTATTTCTCTGATGTAAGTCTATGTCGTAGTTCATAAGAATCACTATATCTGAAAAAGTTCTAAAAGCGATCTTCTTTTGATGAATAATGAATAAACTTATTATTAAAAAAATGCGGGGGTATGGGGTACCCCGTCCCTCGTTATTAGCTTTCTATGAAGATATCTACCTTGAGACCATGTATTATGCTGGAAATTATGTTAAGGATAAAAACTTATTTCTGTTATAGTTCATTTGATTTATATCAATAGACAAGTTTATTAATTTTGAAGTTTTATTATTATTTTTCTATTTTTTACAATTATTAATTTTCTAAACTTGTTATACATCATCGTATTCTATGTAAAATCGGCCTTCTTTTGATGAATAAGAAAAAGAAAAAAATGTAAAAAAAATGGGGGGTACCGTGTACCCCGTTCCCCATTATTAACTTTTTGCGAATACGGACGACGCCACCCTTAGGGCCATGCAATATGCTGCAAATTATGTTAAGAAGAAAATTTAATATCTGTTATAATTTAGGAAATATTTGCAAAAATTGAAAAATCGTCCAAACTTTGGAGGGGGCTGTACCCCAAAATCGTGCGGATACGCCGATAAAAAAAAATACGTGTCTCTTATTTTAAGGTACTCTTTCGATCTGTTTAGTTTCATCGAAATCGGAGGGGGACACCCGCCGGTGTTCCCTTGTAAGTTAAGTTTATAGTTCCCAGTACCTTTTTTTTAAAAGATACTGTGAAGGTTAAACGAGGACGACTTTGAGAAACGAGGATTTTGATGTTATTTTTTCTCAGAAATGAAGGAATACATTTGAACGATACTTTTTGTGTTTCATTGTAAAAAATAGAACTGCCATTCGTCCGGTTTTGTCCTATTTTTAATGGCGTTATAATAAAATCATAAGTAATGGTAAGAAATAATCACCGTTTACATTATAACGATTTCTATTTCTAATTTCAAATGAAAACTTCAAATTTCAAATTTTGTGTATTGTATACACTTTACCTTTATTTTATTTTCAGTATTTATAACATTGACACCCTCATAAAAAAAAATGTCCAAGTTTTCAGAACTGATTGCCCTGGCTTAGTAGACCCGTAGGTGGCAGCCTTGTCAACTAAATGAAGAGTGGTCCCTGAAGGGTTTTACAAAATTTGAACCTAATCATGTTTTATGACAACGAAAATTACCACAAGAAAAATTTGCATATTTCTATACATTTTCTCTCACTCTCGATATTTATATAAAAAAAGGTTCATTCACTATCGCTTGAATTGTACAGAAACAGGGAGGTCGATTTGTTGAGTTATTTTTGAGAAAAAGGGAAATGAATGTATGGAGGCACTTTTCAGAACAGTTTTTTGTTTTTGCTTGGATTTGAATTTTACAGAATACTAGTGCTGCAGAAATCGCCAGATATTAAAAACCAGTTAACCCATTTTTCCAAAATCGGTTAATCGATTTACAGTATTAGTAAAATCGGTTTTTAAAACTGGTTTTTAAAATTGGGTTTTTAAAATTTAAAACCTGGGCTGAGGTTCGAACTAAAAAAAACCTGTTGCATTTTTAGAGTTGTGTTTTAAATTTGAAAACATTTAATACGCAATAATCCGATGTTAAAAACCGGTTTTACTTTAAAAAGTAAAACCGGTTTTACTTTATAAGTAAAACCGGTTTTACGAGTTACGGTTTTTGTTTTGAAGGGGATTAATTGCCATATCCAAAACTGGTTTCGATTCGCAGCACTATCCAATACTTGCAATCTATTTATTTCCTTGGCAAAGTTCCAAAAGGAACATATAGGGGTATTATTGAGCTAAAGTTTCCTACGGTTATTCTGTATAACCATAAAATAACCCTTTCAATTTCTACCTTATTCACTTGCCACAGTTGATATATCGTCAACAATTAATTCAAGGCCAGTGTTAAGCAAAACAAGTAATGAATAAATTTTTACAGTGATTGGACATAGTCGTGTTTTATCGGTTCTCGGGTAATCCTTAGGCAACATGAAACTTCACTCATGAGGCGAATAAACGCGAAAGTATCCATTGGCTGTAAAAAGTTATTCACTTTCCCTATTTTGCCAATCACTATTTAAGGCACTTTTCGCTGTGAAAAAAAAAATGCAGGACTTGGAACATTAAATTAAGAAAGAAGCCTAGTTTAATAATAAAAAGTAAAAAAAAATTGATCTTCGAACTGTCACTTCTTTATATTTTGTAATAACAATAGGGTCGGGTCCTTATACGAGTTATACAAAAAACTACTTAAAGTACTTTTGTGTTATACGATAACGAATGCCTAAAACAATTCAACATTTGGGTTTCATATTTGTGAGTAAAACCATTTCAAAAAATAAAAAATTCAAATTAAGTGCTAAGACGTCACAACTATTTGGCTAATGAAAAACTAACGATTTTTGCGTTAGCCAAGTGTCACATGTGACAGGCATCATTTACGGGTTTTTGGTTAATGTTTAAGTGACATTTAGTATGATCATGTAGTAATTGCGTGATATTACAATACATTGGGCAATTATTAAGTGTTAAAAATTCTGCAAAAATGCTGAAGTATGTTTTATAAGACTGTGTTGTTATAAGTTTTATACAAATCAAATAGATCAATTTATACAGACAACTTACATTAAGATCATGTATTTGAAATAGTTACTGACCAAAATTTACCACCTATTGATGACGTTACGACTGTAGAATATTTTTCCAACAGATCTAGATTTTAGGAATGATATCTTTCTGAAAGCAATACGGACTATAAACGCAATTCCAGTCAAACGCAATATCACAATTGAGAATTTGACACATTAACTGACAGCGGAGATGATGGCACATATTGTGCAATCGCCATACCGCTAACTATTTTTTTATTGGTCCAAAACAGAATCTCTAATTCTTTATTGGGCGAAACAGTTGTGACGTTGTACTAAAATTTTTCAAAAATATACATTTTCAATACTAATCTCATAAAAAAAAACCCTGTAAATTCGTAATTTGAAACTTTTATTTCGAATAAAAAAAATAAAAAAAAAATGGTTCCCGGTCCTATTATTTTGGATCGTTGTATTTCTGCTAATTGTATTAAAGTATCATTCCAACGAATAATTTGGATAAATCAATATTCTAACAGAGATTTAACCAGATACATTTAACCCGTATCAAATTGTGACTCATATAAGAACGAACGTATTTGTAATACATAACGAACGAAATATCCATCTGATTCACAGAACCCGTCCATTAGAAGTTCTTGACTTTGCTTGCAATGATATCTTGATTTTGAAACTTTGGGGTAAGCATAGTTAGCTATGATACTATTTAGAAAAAATAAGTTCATCTATGTTACACTTCCGGTTACATGAAAGTCATGGCCAACTTTGATATTAAAAAAAAGAAACCTATATTTTTTAGTGCATTTTTAGATTCTACTAGTCATTTTAAAGCTAATTTTATAAAACATCTATTTACCTATCGGTTACCGTTTCAGAGTTATTTTGGCTTTTATGAAAAAAAGCTCAAAAAAATGTGATGCGAATGCGTATAACAGCTATACAGTAAAAGGTAGAGTTTTTATGTTGATTGTGGAGGGTGCGAGTCCTCTACTATAAAATAAATATTCATATCAAAGTTGGACATGACTTTCAACGTAACCGGAAATGCGACATACATAAGTTATTCTTTCTAAATACATAGATCATAACTATATAACTATGCTTAACCCCAAAGTTTCAAAATCAAGATGCCATTGCAAAGGCAAGAACTTTTAATGGACAGGTTCCATAAATCACCTTATATATTTATTACCATCAATTGCACATACCATCAAATATAGATCGTACAATCTTGCAGCGAGAGTAGTGTATTCGTATATGCGTTTCTTATAAATTACAGAAGTATGTATATAGACGAATTAGAACGCAGTACATATAGAAAACATCTTCTATGGTAATATGAAAGGTGATCTGAGAAGAGTTCGCAACTGAACAAGGTCAGGAAGATAATATTTTTGTTTACAAAGGGATGGCAGTAATAAGGGAATATCTTCATTACAAAATCAATAAATATGTATAATGCAAAACAAACGCCTTCCAATATCGTATTTCATATTACTTATGTAAAACAAATAAGTCATACCACAAATCTGTACACAGATTTACAATTGAATATAATCCTCATAAAATCATTTTAAGCCAGAAATTTATTACAATATTTACTTAACAATGATTGTGTTTGGTAGGTAATTATTATGGATTTTATAGAACTTAATGAGTATGAGTAGGTAAAACTACTTACCTAATCATACATACCGAAATGTATTAATTATATGAATGGTAATGTTTATTAAAATTATTCAGTGTTAGGAAATTAGCAAATTCCTATACTGTAATTATACAAGTAATTTAGATATCAATATCTAGGAGTATAACCCACTTCTTTCCCAGTTAATAAAGGCTGGATTAAATTTAATGATTACCAGTTATACCCCATTTAATCAGGCATATTGAGGTAACACTAATTTATACAAACTAAGGAGCTTTTATTTATTAAGTACCTATCTACTTACCAGATAGGATTTTAAATAAATAAATAGTGCTGCATCTGTATGCACACCTTAATTGCATATGTCACTAATTTTAATTACCTATTGACATAGCAATACTTATATACATAATATATTATTAGATATAGTAACCTGTCAATATAAACGATGATTCATACTATCACCTTTCTAAACCATTCTTTACAATAAAATAAACATTTTCTTCATAATAAAAACAAATAATATAGAATACCTATGTTGCAAAATTTCTTCCTTGCCGGAATAAATATTAACTGACAAGCATAAATATTTAAATAACTTGAACTTATATATAAATATATTTACCTTTGGTTGAACGTCCAGGTCTTCATTACACCCCAAGGAATTTTTACCAGCATTTTCCAATTTTTTCTTAGCACCTGGACTTGGATTGTTAAAGTTATATTTAAAGGTCTTGCCCTCCTGGAATAATAATTGTTTGGACACTGCACGTTTGACTGCAACAGTCAACGCTGTTTTAAGGTTCTTATCAGAACTTTCAACAACTGTATGAGATTGTCGCAGGTATTTTTCAATTGATTTGAGTGTTGATCCATCACGTTCACCTAGTTCCCGCACAGCCTTCGCAACCACTTTACTAAGATCACAACCCTTTTCAACATTTAACGTTCTGTTTTGAAGTCCCCCTGGATCTTTGTAAGAGCTTTGCCCTTTATTATATACCTTAAGAACAGTACCTTGTTTGACAGCGGTTTCCAGGTGTTCGGCTACCACATCCTCGTGGTAATTATGGTGCTGTTTAATCGCATGACAAATTCTCTCGACACTAGGACGTTGCTTTTGGGATCGAATCTTTCGAATCGCCGCTAATATCCAACGCGACCACACGGCCTGAGGCACTTCTTCTTGCTCATACATGTTAATATACACCGCAATTAAACATTATAATTGTTGACACCTGGTCGCGTGTTTAGCGCGCGAAATATATATAATCGCACACGCACATTGAATACACTATTTCTTACATATAGCTAATTAAACCAATGTTTGCCGAACGGTAATATTGACTTTCTGCATGGAGAAACCGAGCCGAATAGCACTAAAAAACGCAAACACTCAACCGAACGATCTAAACGAAATCCCGTCGGTAGCCATCTTGGGCGAGTAGAATCGCTGAATATTTCAAGCGGGTTTTACATATTATTCACTCTCCGAAATAAAATACGGCTTAATGGCGTCGTTTCGGGATGTTGACAGGCTCCAACGGTTGCATTAACACAAAGAACACTTACATGATAATCGAGGAATGACGTAAGAATAGTTAGCTGGATCGCACGACTACGATTTGTCCGGCCGCCGCTTGCTTCACATTCCAGGCACTGTCCGTCGTTCTACACCTATGTCTCATCGTATTAATGTCTCCGTTGCATTACGAAAACATCTCTAAGTACATTTGGAGCACAATAATTATATTGAACTAGTTCGTTAATTAAATTACTATAACGCATAATTCATCTGTATAGACACATCACAACAAAAGGTTAATATTGTGACAAAATGGCTAGAGTGAGCGCGCGCATTATTCTCTCTCAGTCGTCCCACCACGTCCCTTTACCGCCATCGTATTTTAGATACGTACTTCCGTTCTGTTGGTTACCTGGCTGGAGAAGCGAGGGGAACCGTGAAAATTGATCAGACGACATGTAGCTAATAATTTCTCTCTTCTGCTTTTTGTAAAAAGTGTTTGTCATGCGCAATTGACCGTTGTAAAAGTAACATTTGTTATAACTTGACATAACTAATACATATTTTTAATTCATGGTATTCTATTTAATTCCCATATTTTATTTGAATTTATTTTTCATATATTTTAGAGTTTATTATGATTACCTACTAAATTCTGTTAACTTATTAATACTATATTACGCGCAGAATTTTATACTTAAAATTGTTGTAATTTGAGGCTTTTCAATAGGTAAATACATACGTATCTTTTTATATTTTTAATTGCTGTCTAAAAAACAAGTAGTAAATAGGCGACAAGTCTCATTTGAAAGTCAAACAGATCCACACCTCAACAACAACTGTTGTCTGGGAAAGCAAAAAAAGAAAAGGAATAGCAGCATCGATTTTATGAGAGCACAATTCTATATTTTGGAGGTGAATAAACTGCAATAAAAATAATTAAAATATTTGTGCTTTTTTTTCTCCTACAGAAGCTCCGATTTTCCACGTGTAAAAAATATTATAAGTACAGTATAGTGTAAATAATGCGCCGAAGTCCTGCTACTCCTAGTAGTAAATTGGTTTGAACAAAAAGCTTTCAAAAATAAGAAATATTTTATGTTAAACTCCATATGATTTTGTAGTGAGACATACTTTTCCGCCAATTGTTTCCAATTGATTTCTAATAAAACTAATCATACGTTATGGTGCTAATGGTAGCGGGTTTGTTATATGCTGTAAATTTGGCCAAAAAAGTCTTTTTTTCTTACGGCGTATGCATTTCATAAATATAGGATATAGAGGAATTAACTCATTGTCTATGACAATTCCATTTTTTACAGTATGCTACAATTGCATAAAATACCAATAGCTAGCCGGAAAAATGTGTCCGAACTGGTTGAGTAGAAGAGTTTTTAACACCAAAATTCAGCCATCAATTCCTCCGTAACAAAACATTTTTCTTCATTTTGTTCCTATAGAAAATGCATACTTTCTGTATATGCGGATGGTATACCTATGCTTCCTACGTAATAATTTCTGATGCAGAAAAGGGGCAGATATAGAGTACCTTTTAAAGCACCCTCCAGAGTTGTTTACAAGGTTGCGTTGGAGAAACTCCCCATAAAGTGTCACCAGTACCATTCTTACTCACAAAGAAGAAGAAGGAGAATTGGATGCTTGCTTAATCAAATTAGCTGACTGTGGTTTTCCTCAAAAAAACAGCAAGATATCCTCCATACTGTGGAAAAAACTAATAGCTCATAGCAATCGAAAACCCCAGTTTAAGAATAAGCGATCTTGCCGCATGTGGTATTGTCTTTTTTTTTTTGAAACGGCACTTGGCTTTGATGTTAGGGGTGAAGTAAAAGGTGTTACTGCATTAGTACTGAAGCAGACGGAACCTCAATCATATGGGTCAATAGTTTAACAACATTCAGAAGTTTTTGGAATCAAAATAATAATGATGGTTGTCTCTTCGAGAGACTAAATAAGTCTGTCGTTAACACTCAGCGGCGGTTGGTGCTTACGTTTTACAAGGGCCATTACAATGATTTAATTTCTTCGTATGAGTTCGTAACATGTTCATATTTCAGACGATAGCACACAGCTTCAATCATTGTATTGGCCCCGCCCGTGGCATATGCACCAGCCGCCACTGTTAACACCCCTTTAGGATGATTTTAAAGAAAACAGACATTTTTTTAATATATGGAATTGACAAATCAGTTATGAACAATAATATTAAAAAACCAATATATCGCTTTTCGTATATAGACTGGACATGCCACGAAACATGGAATAATTTCGTATGCCCTTCTACCAAACACCCTAAAATTGATAGAATAGAATGTATTTGCAATTTGATCTGCTTAAAACAGATAGGTACCTTCATAGCCAATCAGTAAGACAATATTTCCTTACACATAGAACACATTAAAACAAACATATAGGACAATGAAACAAACCCAAATACATTACTACATACTATATATTGATTGAATACTAATTTAAAAATTCACCAACACTTTAGAAACAAGCTTGAATTAAATGGTGTTTTAACTTTTTTTTTTTAATTTCCGTAGCGGTTGAGTTCATCTCAATTCCGACGGCAACATGTTATAAATTTTAACACAGCTGGAATATGGTGAATTCTCAAAAAGTTGAAGATTGTGAATAGGAATATTTAAAAATTACAAGCTGTATAATAGTGAAATTTGAATGAATTTTGATATATTTTATTTAGTGAATACAGCCTATTCAAACAGATATAATGAAAACAATGTGGCCATTTTATACTTAGCGAAGTGACTTTCTTTTGTAGATTGTAGAGTAAACATTTTTTTAAATAAGTAATGCGTTCTCCATGCCAAAATGCCGTATCTTAAAACAGATTTCACACATATGCTCTATAAAACATCAACAAAGCTGCAGAATCAACATTTTGCTTCAAAACTCTCATAGACCATGTACAGCAATTACTTTTCTTATTTAATTCGTTTATATTATACATATTCCCAAGTCAAGTACTTATTTACTATAACTCCTAAACATTTATTTGAAGAGGAATCTGGTATCCAGGAATTAAATTTGATCATTAAATTAATTTAGATTTAGACTCGTTTAAATGCGAAGCATTAGAGTACGCCCATATGGAAGTTGTGGATGGGAACCGATTACCAGTTGCCGATAGCCCACATCAATAATATCTACCGTAGATATAGCAGCAGATCACATATAGGTATCACAAAAAGCACAACGGTCCCAAAATCGATCTTTGCGGAACTCCCAATGCTATACATCTTGGTTACGAACACGAATTCACTGCCCTCATTAACAACTGTCTAACTGCGGTTATCTAAATAATTTAGATAAGCGCAATAACCGAATAATTTATATAACAAACTATCAAGGACATCTATAGGTACATATTATGAATTATGCAACTGGCTATTAGCGCGCTAAAGCCCTTGAAGATTAATTAGCAAAAAAAAAAAAACGGCTTAGCTATTGAAAGCTAGCAATTTAAAATTATAAAATACTAACACTACTTCACCGATGTAGTAAAAAGTTGCCGTCATACCAGTGTCTAAAAATAAGTGACGTATCAAAGAATTTTGAAAGATGCAAAACTCATTTTCATTTCAAATAAAACATCCTCTATATTTTTAGATTATTAGGCGTAGAATAAAATTCTTCATCAATTTGCTGTGACGTTTCCTATATATTTATTTCGCAGTGTACGGGAAGCCCTAGATGCTACCTGTGTAGTGGCACAGCTGTGGGTCACGTCCCCGGATCTGGCAGGTGTGAGGCCTTTGGGAAAGTGCCGGAAGCTGCCAGAAGAACTGTAATATCGGCATCGTGGAGCTCCTTCAGGCAAACATGCATCGAAGCGGAACGGCTGACGACCTTTTTTGCCAGCTAAGTTTAGAGCTGGCAGTCGACGCGACGTCGTCATCATCAGTGAGCAGTACCGGGACAGAGAAGAGGCTTGGTGATATGGGGACACCACTAGCACGGCCGCCATATGGATCCGACGGACAGCCGCATCTTCGTCGAAATCCATGGCACGGGAAGAGGCTACGTCTGGGTCAGGTTTGGTGGGGTGACATACGTTAGTTGCTACCTGACGCCGAACGAGTCGATTGCCGATTTCTGGGAAAAGTTCTACGTCTTGAGGTTATTCTACGAGATATGGACAGGGATTTGGTACTGGCCGACGATTTTAACGCCAAGGCTGTAGAATGAGGTATGCCTGAGATGGACGTGCGGGTTACGAACGTCCTGGAAGTGGGGTCGAGGCTACGGCTGGACGTCATGAACACAGGCAATACTAAGACTTCCGAAGGGACCGGGTATGGTGGTGACAACTCCTGAATGGACGTAACTTTGCATCGTAAGGCTTTATCGGTCTGCGCGATATGTTAACAAACTGGAGAGTAGTCGAGGACCACACTGATAGCGTTCACCAATATATAGTCGATATCACAAAAAGACAGGCCGGAAGGCTGATCGACGTACGGCCAACCTCCGGGTGAGGTGAACTGCTGCAGATTAGACAAGGATCTCTGTCGTGATGAATGTAAGGAGTTGCGACAAGGAGGTTTTACTAGCCCACAGCCTTGGGACTCGGCGCAAAATCGCTCCAAGAGTCGCGGCTCAATCTGCGCGTCCCAGCCTGGGAGCAGCACAGATGGATCGCTCATTGGGAACTTTTCCTAAAGCACGCGGAGAGAGAACCTGGATCGCCGATGGGGTGGACTCGGGCGATGACTCCCGCGATTTACAGAAGCGACGGAGCTGACTGAGGCCGCACGTCTCGGGAAAGCACCAGGGCCGTTGATGAAATCTCGTCGAGCAGTAAAGAAGTGTTGCAAACAGCTGTCACAGCCCTTTGCACATTTTACAACAGTGCCTAAGGAAGGAGTTTTTCCACGGGCATGGAAACCCAAGTGCGCTAGTGCTTGTTAGCAAGGGCAAGGGTGACCCAAATCACAGCGTATCCGTACAGACCGCTCTGCATGCTGAGATACGCTAGGGAAAGGCTGCTTTGAAAGACTTCTAAAGACGCGGCTCCTGCCAGCGTCGACGTCGCCGGAGGAGTATCCCCCAGGCAGCTCGACTTCAGAAAGGGCCATTCTACAATTAGCGCCGTTCAGGAACAAGTGGATACACATCTCACGGAGCAGC
The DNA here is from genome assembly GCA_004143645.1 of Protaetia brevitarsis. Lineage (NCBI taxonomy): Eukaryota > Metazoa > Arthropoda > Insecta > Coleoptera > Scarabaeidae > Protaetia > Protaetia brevitarsis. The sequence goes on from RXPK01003750.1 coordinate 70,315, forward strand.
GCAAGAACAGATACACCAGAGGAATAGTGACGTTCGTCACCCTTGATGTGAACATCGTCTTCAATAGCGCCATATGGGACGTTATCCTGAACGCCTTAGAGAATCGCTTCCACATCCCGCATTACCTTCTGCGGATGTTGCGGAATTGCGGTCGGACAGAGTGCTCTAGGTACGAAATCGACGGAGGGATGGCGCACGTGAGGATAACGGCGGGAGCCGCCCAGGGATCCATCCTGGTACCAGACCTGTGAAATCTCTTACGATTGCATCCTCCGTATGGAAATGCCTGCTGATGCCTACCTGGTTGGCTCGTTGATGACATCGCGGCCGTTGATTGTCGCTACCGACATCGAGGACGCTCAAAGGCGGCTCAATCAGGTGATGAGGAGGGTCACCTGGATGAACGAACACGGGTTGGAGCTGGCTATCCAAAAAATGGAAGTTGTGTTGCTGACGAAACGTAGGATTCCTCTGCGAATACTACTGAAGGTCGATACGAAGACGATTACGATATCCGAGTCTGTGAGGTACCTAGGAATGCACTGGACAGTCGTATGACGTACTGGGACACATTTGCTTCCGCGGCAATAAAGCGGCCCAGAGTCACTCTGCCTCAAGCCGACTGATGGCTAATGTCGGTGGGCCATCGAGAAGTAACGCCGACTTCTGATGTCGGTATCGGAGTCTATTCTCCTGTACGGCAGTGAGATCTGGGCATCAGACACGCTCCGAAAGGTACCGCACGAAGATGGTCGCAGTCTAAAGGAGGTGAGCTCCTGAGTTCCTAGAGAACGGTATCGGAGGCAATGATCCTTATAGCAGGAGTAATCCCTATAGATCTTCTAGCCAAGGAGAGAAGGCAAATCTACCTAGACAGAGATCACGGAGAGATTGACTATTACCTCATGCAGATGCTAACGGGGCACGGCTACTTCAGCGATTACCTATGCAAAATGGGAAAAGTGGATAGTGCCTCCTGTCGGTACCAGGACAGCCACTGTGACGATGCTCGACACACATTCTTCGAATGCGTAAGGTGGAAGTCACATAGAGACCAGATGGAACGACATGTCAGCGTACTCACACCGGCAAATCTGGTTCAGGTGATGCTGCGGAGCTGGGACACATGGCATAGGGTCTCTACTTTCGCAAAGACGATGTTAATCGCGAAAAAGCAGGAGATGGACGGACGTTAAATACGGGGCACCACCTCAACGGAATGTGATAAACGATACCGATTGAAATCTTGAAACTCGTTGAAACATCAGGATAACTACGTAATTGAATTAAGAGGAATTAAAACATGGTTACTAATCTCAAGAGTTTTATTTTAAAATTATAACCCTATTCGGCCAAGAAAGGAAGATTATTAATATTATTATTCTTTATAGAATTAAATTATTAAATTAAATTATAAATATTGCAGTTATAGATCCAATTTAGCTAATATCTTCAATATATTAATGATATTTCCAATTTCTCATTCAATTATTCATCCACATAATAAGTACCTACCTATATATCCTAGTTTTCCGTATAATATATTAGATCGACCAGTAGCATTAATGATCCTTAGTAAAGTGAAACACATGTGTATGCTAATATCAACCGAGTATTACACATTTTAATTTAGCCTGAATTATAGAATTTTTTAGTTTTTCCTCTTCGATTTTCTCTTAAAATTTCTTCGATTAGTCCAGCACATTCTCGTATTTTTCCTATCATTAAACTACTTCTTTGCATGTTTGGAGTATCGTCGTCAAAGATGATAAATAATAGGTGATCAATGTGTCCAAAGCTTTCTTAAGATGTCTAATTGCAAATTTTCCACTTCCGCTTCCCAAACTAACTGGAGAACGTTTTTCATACGTCATTATACACTTCTTAGGAACTTATTGCCTTGAAGAATTAGCAATGTTATTTGTGTTTTTAATGTTATATGTCCAGTGATTAATATCATCTAATATGTATCTTACGTAATACCATTTGAATATTTTTATTACCCTTAGATCCATTGAATATTTGTCATATCGGAGGTAAAACACACATTTTATGTTTTCTGAAAGGTTTTCGGGAGTCGAAGGATGACTTAGAGTGTTGCCCATTAGAAGAAGAATTTCGAACTCAATTCTTTTCTGTAAACAATTCCGTCTTAGTTCCGAATACAGCTGAGCTTCCGGAAATAAATTTGAAAAACTGCGCTGGTTACCAAACTTTGCTATGCGCATACCAATAAACTGGTAATAGCGTCTTTTCGAAACCTTTCAATGCCAGTAGGTTTTGTGAGTGGTATGTAACTGCAAGTTTCAACTTTTTATTAGAACGAACGAGACCATAGGTCGATGTTTGGTTGCCGTAAAGCCTGGCTTATAGGTTCTGTCAGGCATTTTCTTTTCTCTAAAAAAAAAACATTATCATCAATACTAAAAACCTGTTTGAAGCAACCGCCTTCTACAATTTTTGCCCAGGAATTTTTTGGCAGTATCCATATAAGCCGAAGCTTCTCCGGTCATTTCTATGTTCTTGCGTATGTATGTATGTGGGGAGGATGATGTTACACTGCGACCTAAGAGATCTATTCTTGCTGTTTTACAGCTGGCCTTCCAAACCTATTCCTTTCAGAAAGCGTAGGATATCAGAAGGCCCCAGATTCAGTAAGTCTCCGTCTTCGATTTCTCATGCTCTCAGGTGCAACTCCCTTGAGTTGCACAGTGCTGCGCGATTTGTGAGGAGATGGATGGTATGTTTCAATCTCATTCTCCCAGCCAAGATCTACCATTCAGTTCCGTTTAAGAATCCAAGCTTACTCAGATGTCATTTCAGTTTACAATGGCCTGAAAGTATTCCTGTTAATATGCGAACATTGTTCTTACTCAGGTTGATGCATTCTATAAACCTCTTCTAGTTAGACTCATTCCCTGGAAATTCTCCCAATAATTAGATTTTCTGTGCTCTCTTTTCAAATCTCTTTTCAGTTTCTTCAGTATTGTACTGCTACTTATCCCGCAAAAGGGTTCAAGCCGTACAAAAGGTATTCCAGCCCCTTTTTTTGGGAGATTATTCGTTATCTCGTTTCCTTCCACAAGATAAGTTGAACGGACTAATCAACATTCACCAATGGCCACAATGTAACAAAATTTCTAGAGTACTAAATATTTTAGAGGACTTTTAGAATGATATGCTTCACCAACCCAAAAATTAGAATCTTGTTAAGTACGTTGAACTGCATAGACTGATACTGTATCATGCATAAGAACAATCCAATTTTTTAGCGGCTCAATATTTTCAGAAAAAATAAACAACTACATATATAACCTATATCTCCAAAATTATTGTTCTTTTTATTTTTCAATATTAAGATAATTTAATAGTCGAGGATGACACAAATTATTTTCGAAAAAAAAACAAGAAAGGGCTAGGATAAGATTAAAGTAACTAATACGTACAAAATCATGTTTCATAGCAAAGGCCATAGCCGGGTAACTATAGTATGAAATACCCTTGAGCATAATTTAATTCTTGTTTGCCCTTTAATTTAACCTGGATGGCTATTATGTTTCTCCAAAATATCAATCCTAAAAAAGCCATAGTTTTGAGGAAAAAGAGTTAATTTAATTTTTAAAGAATTGTTTTCTCTAAAACTACTTCTTATATTTCATTCGTTTTTGTACATGATTTAGACACTTATAAAGTGCATTTATGGTTAAACATCAAACTTCCAGTTCTTCTAACAGACATAGAAAAAAGATTGTTTTTAATACTTTTTTATGAGCCTTATACTCCATGTACTATCAACTCAAAAAAAGATGACATAGGGAAAATAAACCATAGGGAAACATACAGAAAGATACATCTTTTTTAATCTACCAGCCATTCTGCGTGTGTAGATTCTAAGCATAATAATAATAAATAATCTAAAATAATTTTATTAAAAAGTCTAGAAAATATGGAAAAATCTTATTTTTTATTAATTTTTTTAATAGTTTTTTAAAAAACATAGTTAGTCTTTTTTAATGTTTTATTTCTATTGCTATACGGCACAAATTGAATTACATTTGTTGAAAATTTTGCATAAAATGTGGATTAGATATTTTGGGTTTTAAACTTTAAAAATTAAGATGATTCGATTTAAAAGTAAAATTAAAAATATGGACAAGAAAAGACCATACATGAAATTGTTTTGATAAATTTATATATATGTATGTATATGCACACTTATTTCACTGTTGCTGTTGTCCTGTAAATTGATCTTTTCTGTTGGGCAGCTTAATAAATTATTATTATTATTATTATTATTATTATTATTATTATTATTATTATTATAAAACTATTATTACAAAAGTATCTATATAGTTTTAATTTCATTTTGTTCTTCAAGGGACTTTACCATAGGAAGTTCGCTCCTTAAATTGAATGAGAAATAAGCAAGTAAACCGCTTCTTTTTCAATATTTTTACTTTTGATATAGTATATCTATTGTAAATAACTAAACGAGTAAACTGGCATTGATATTTGTAAAGTTAAAAAAGATATATAGCGATTGTGGACATTTATTTATTCATGTAATAGTAAGTTATATTGTATATCCTGTTATAATTGAAATATTACAATTTAAACTAAAAGTAACTACAAAAATAAATTATTGTTTAAATATGTTTATTATAAATACTAATATAACGCACACAGGTAACTAAAGGGAAGTAAAGTTAATGATAATTCAAACATAAGAAAAAAATACGAACAGTTGATTGAAATAATATCTTGAAGTAAACAAGAGAATTAGAAATCAGAATTATTGTATAAAATCCTTTGGCGGTAACTACAAAGGTTTTAATTCTGGGAGTGTAAATCGCTGGGCAAGCCGAAAAGGGTGCGGCATCTTTGTCGCGCACCGTAAAAGGGTATTATCTCTCGAGACAATAGCCCTCTCCGGGCTTTTTTGAAGTAATTGTACACAGTGGCGGTTCGTGCATGCGTCACAGGCGGGGCCAATCATATATGTAAATACAATAATTGAAGTTCGTGTGCTATCGTCCGAAATACGAACATGTTATGAACAAATTAGATCATTGTAATGGCCCTTGTAAAACGTAAGCATCAGCCGCTGCTGCATGTATACCCACAATTTTTTTCAATAAATAATAATAATGGTCTTTATTTCAACAGTATAACAAACTGAACTATGAGAAAGATATATATAAATATAAAAAAAACAAATAATAATGCGTAATTATACTGTCAAAATCAAGAGGTGGTTAAGGAAGAAGATATTACATCAGTTCCTGCTCTTCTACCAAACACTTAACGAAAACAGTACGATTCTTAAAATAACGAAATGCCTAAATTAACTTAACCTAATCTTTGTAATGCTAGAGAACAATCAGAAAAGGAAAATAATTTAACTAACATTAATTAATATTACATTTGAGAGCAGCAATCACTGCTGGTGTGCAAACAAATACTGTCGAATAGCAAATCCAAACGCCCGCTTATCCAAAAATCTATATGCCATCGTTAAATGATGGTAGGCTGAGTATATATAAAACGAGAAGGAGCGCAAAAAAAAACTGTTCTATGCCATATTAATACTCATATACCCTTGTCATAACATATATTACTTTGAAAAATATAAGAGAGGGTATACAAAGGGAAATTGTCATAATTTTATGAGGGAAACCTGGAAACTGTCAAATGATTGTCAAGAACTGTTTTGACAAGACCCGAACTTGGCTTCCTATTAATTAGAAAAAAACTTCGAAGAGGTGGCGATTCCGCGCGGTTAAAATTTGCTAGCTGTCCGCTCTTATTGACTAGTCATCTTTTAGTATTCAGTACTAGTTAGTTCTACATTATGGTGCTGACATGTTATAGTTCAACACCTACACACTCCCGTTTACGTCCGGTAAACTGGAACCTGTGCAGGTTCGAATTCTGCGTGCGGAGAAATTTTTTCTTGGTAAAAATTCCTTAAATTAATATAGTTAAGGTAAAGAGTCAGGTAAGTGTGTAACCGGGTCAAGTGTGTAGATTAGCTATATTTATTTTTAAAATTAAAATAAGGATGTCCTCTGTTATATTACTAATGTACTAAACTTCATACTAATTTTACAAATAAAAATTCACATCTGCTAACGTGTAATAACTTATATATCTTGTACATTTATCATACCTTATTAAAAAGGCATCAGTATAGTATTACACACTTGGCCAAACTAAAGGATAATGCTATTAATATATAAAATGCGGAACGATTACACACTTGCCCCATTTTGCTGGGTAAGTGTGTAGTATTGACACTGTTTAAAATTTCTTTTTTTTTTCTAGTAAACCGTTGATAATTATAAAAGGCTTATCTATTGAAGGCTTACAACTGGGCATATATTACGTACTTCTATGTCCAAAATTTATCAAAATGTCTTATTATGTGAACAGTGTTACATTTTCTTCACACAAGCAATTTTTATGCAATTTTTACTACACACTTACCTGACTTTACCTTATTTACAGAAATACATTAATTTGTTTATTTCTTATTGTAAATAGCTTGCAATCTTTGCATATTCGCCGTCCTCCCGGCTTTTCCAGATCTAGTATCAACATAGGTCGATTTATCGCTCGAATCTATATGCTCTTCTCTGGCTTAATTGGTAGAGCGTTCGTCCGGTAAACGAGAATATGTAGGTTCGAATCCTGCGCGAGGAGAAAGTTTTTCTTGGGAAAAATTCCTCTTAATTATTACAGATATTTGTAATTAAAAATTATTTGCAAACAATTCTAAATTACGCATTGCTCGATACCCAGTACTTGTAGTTTCGGTTACATAAATATTCGGAGATTTGTGGAGGTTCAATTCACATTTAATTTGTTAAAGATGGTATATACATTTTTAAATGTAAGCCGTCTATTCAATGGGCTTTTTTGCCTGCGCATTTCCTTGTTATTTTATTTGCTTTTTTAGCACCAAAATATATCTCTCTCTAAATCTAATGCTTAGTCATATATAGTATAGAGGTAGAATTCTTAAAGCAAGAAAGACGCCATTTTGATTAAAATCCATAAAGAATGGAACTAAAAGCATTTGAAGAACTATCGAAATAGAGGATAAGATACGAAATTAGGCTAATAAGATTTATGATTTTTACTTCATGCATATTTTTCTAAAATATTTTATAAACGTATAAAGGTGTATTCTTTCGTGATGAATAAATTTATGACAACTGAAAGTGATATAACTGAATGCGAACAGTTTTTCACTTTCAATTTGCCAAGCAAAAGAATACAATGGAACCAATAACCGCAAAATTTCTTTGTGTTTGAGGGTTAAGGAGTAAGAAGATTTCTGAATGTAATCAGTATAATCATTTTATTTGCCAGAGTGGGGAAACTAAACATGCACGAACGAACAACACGAATTAAGTTCACTTCGACCAGTTTGTCTAACACAAAAGAATACACTTAATGGAAATACTTTCAAACTTCCTAAGGGCCATTATTACAATCGTGGTTTAAACCGTAAATCAGTAATGTTGGGTTTACTTCACTTTAGACTTATATAAAAAAAAAATTCGACTTTGCCAGATTTAATCCTTAAACCGCTATTGTAATAATCGCCCTAATTTAGGTATGTGAAATCTGCGCACACCTATCTCGCTTCCCAAATTTGTCACCTGTTGTGATCGATGCATATATCCAACCTTCCAAATTACCAAAGATGTTTTCGTTTTACATGTTTTGTCATTTAGGTTTGTTCATTTTCTAATAGAAACTGATCGATTCCTGTTTTTTTTTTGATTTAACTAATCGAATTCACCCCTCTAGTAATCACCCGAAAATTTTGGTCTGTTAATCAGTTCTACTGAACATGAACCAAGTAACTAAACCAACGTAAAACGTGTGAATTGGTCAGTTGTTTTTGTCAGTTTTTTTAATATTTCTGATTCAGTCACTTCAGTTTTTGTTTCTTCCGGTTTGTCCACTTTAATCAAAGTAAATTTAAGTAACCAGAGATGTGAAAAGGATACAGGGGCCTTATTCTGTAGTTTTAAGACAGAGTTCACACCGGAGTGATACGACATACCGCACAAGTAACACGACAATTAAATTAAATTTACACAGCACGTACCGTGTTACTGATGGTTGTGCCGCTTGTCGTATTCGTGTCGTATCACTCCGGTGTGAACTCTGCGTAATAGGTATTTTCAATTGTCGTGTATGCACTGGTATGTGCATCGCTATGCACTGTCGCTTTAAAACGAAATTTTCGACATCCAAGTAATTTTTACAGAAAACGGTTGTGTGGGTTTTGTGGTTTTTTGTCGTTATATCATTTTGTCGGGCATACTCGGGTGACACGTGAACGCAATGTCGATGTTAATAAATAGTTAATTTCTAATTTAGATTTTTATTTATTAATTTCGCTACACCAAGATACCTATTTTATGTTAATAATTAACCATATTCCCATATCCAAATAACTCAAGGCACTTGACACATATACCGATCGTACACGACGTTCCCAAACGTTAAAAAGAGTATTGAAATGCGCACTGTCGCGAAGTTAGTGAATCTGAAAAGTACCATCAAAAAAATTCGAGACGACACTCTCGATCCTTACGAATAAGACCTCAGTTCAAATTTAATTATTCCACAATTATTTTTAGTAACTTCAGCATTGAAACATAAAATTATCTAGAATTTTGTGCTCTATTAATAGGTACTTTAATACGTTACGTTGAATTTACTATATACTTAAAATTAATAACGAGTAATTTAAATTTAGTCACATATGATGATTGATGTAGTAGAATTAATTTTTAAACACAGCAAATAATATTTACTGGTAACATTTTTGAACATTGTTGGTGGGAGCGATTTTTGCAAATACCAAGGTTGTTCGCTGTGTTAACTGGCTATACCGAGTAGCGAGTGTGGAAAAAAGCGTTCATGGGTGCTAGTGTAGTTAATCGGGCGTTGTTCGTGTAAGCCACTCCGTGCAGCAGTTATACACTTCTTAACTCGCACTGGAGCCAGGAGTGAAT
>RXPK01003751.1:0-43158 GCA_004143645.1 Protaetia brevitarsis
TTGGTAAATTCGTATAAGTACACATGTGTGTTTCTTAAGTTCAAAATTTTCGTGTTGGTTAGGTTTTGTAAAGATAGAGACGTTGAGGGCTTTGACAAATTGACAATTATATAAAGTAAATTGAGGTCAAATAAGTATGTTATTTGATCTTTTAATACCCCCTAAAAAACTTTAGAAAAAGTAGGAATCGAAATAGTTAATAGAAAATTGAGGGTATTTTTGATAGTGATAGGCTTGATATAGTAATATAAAACTTCTTGTGCTATATTCTCTTCTTACCGTCGCAGTCTCCTCAAATCTTTAATCAAAGGATCTTTCATATTCTCATATTTTCATAATCCTCGAAGAAAACATGAACTTATTCTCAATCTCTTCCTCTTCCGTGGCTATTAAAGAATCTCTCAGGAGGAGTGCACACCCTTTGATCATTCTTTCTGAAACGTGTTTCCCTTTTCTATACACAAACGGATGGTGGATCAGGAGTATCGTCCAATATAAGTAGTTAGGAATGTGGATCTTCTGCACCTTAATCTAAGATTTCGTTAATGATTATTTAATAAACGACACTTCAGCATCAACTTCATTAAAGCTTTTTTAGTTTATATAGTGATACATAATGTTTTCATCTAATCGTTTCTAAATGTTATTACTAATTCAAATTTCGTGACCAAGTATAGTGAAATACTCTACAGAAATAAATGTAAAAATATTTAAAGCCATCGTACCTTAGCTCTCCTCTGAGCTATTAATTTGTTGCAGTACATCTCTATCAGCATAACTGGATGATTGGCCATTTCTGGAGGTGCGTGCTCCAAGGGTATTTTACCTATGAGGACCAAATTTTTAACCCTTTCCATTTCCTCAGCCTGGAATACAATTGAATGTTGAGTTTTAGTTAGGACACTTTTTTAACTATTATATCTGATGGATATAATTTATATGACATATATATAATAAATTAGTAATTTTATATTATCACTCTAAACGGGATCAGTTGTTTTCGTGAGGAGCAGTTAGAATTAACCAAACAAAATAAATGGTTATGTGTAAATATTTTGTTAGTTGATTATATTGAAAGCATATTTTATTTTACCTAACATTATTTTTTGTTTTGCAATAATTATAATATTTCAGATGTTAGATTATATTTACTTAAATGGATTTTCAGAAATCCTATACCATTTCTGCTACTTAAATAAGGTAATGAGCTTATATATTAATCCTACAGTTAAATAAATAAGTAATTTTGCTCTTTCCGACTCTGTATTGCATACTTACATATGTTAAACGTTAATGTCACATATATATGGAACTTAGTACCGACCTGGCGCGCAAGACGAAAGTTGACCACTCTATATATTACTATCAAAACTGTATAATTTTGTAATAAGTTTCATACGATAAATAGTGTTTTACATTCAATTTTACTTTACAAAATTACAATGTAGGTACAGTGGTTAAGATTTACCAAAAAATGTTTCAAAGTCTCTATCAAAAAAAATGGATAGATAAGTTTAAAATGTGAATTAGATAGTAAGGCACCGCTGCTAAACTTATTTCTTTTCGTGATATGGAACATATTCTTTTCCACTTGAAGGATAGCTATAAAAATACGAAGACGAATTTATAAGGTATCACTTATGCTTTTGAAATATTGAAATTTAAAAGTAGTAAAAAGACTGTCATATGCTGAAAACTTGTTGGAGCGTTGTAGGAACGCTTTAGGGGTAGTGAAATATTTTAGTGTTGTAAAATATAGCAATAGCTGTCTTATATTAGACGATTCGAAAATGTAGAAATTTTGTTTTAAAACTTTCTTTATGTATTTATATTATATACAGGAAGGTGCATTAGTGTCTGGAAGCTCGATATATCTGACATTATAAAAAGTTATTAAAAAATATATAAGAAAAGTACAGGTATTTTTAAGTTTCACATTTTAAAATTAGATACCTTTATATAAGGTGTTTTAAACGTCATGCCAGACTTAACTTATATTGTTTTAAAGGTTAGATAAGAGTAATAAAACTCGTTCTTTCGTTCATTTAATATTTATATATGATTACTAGTGTCCGCGTTTTTAAAAAGCCATCTTCAGATCACTGGAAAATGCAAATGATTAATTGATTAGCATAAATAATTGTGTTAAAATTTTTTTAAAATATAAAACTGAAGAAATTAAAATTAAAACTAGCAGATGAAAAATATATTATATTGTTTTAAGTGGAATGATATACTTTTCTTTTACGTTTTTAATTTCTGCCTACTTTTGCGAGCCTCCTCATACAGGATTTGCCATTTATTCCTAGTGTCTAAAAGGTTATGACCATTTTTATGTCTAAATTAAGGTGTATAAGAGGGTTGGTTTCGGTAAGAAAAAAATATATCTCCCTTTTGGAGATATAATTGGAGATATCTACTAAAGCCTAGGTCAGGCATTGGGAATGATTCACAAAAATGAAAGAGCCGATAAATATCTATCCTAATACCATAAAAAAAATATGGGGTGTTCCATTGAAGTTTAATAAGAAAATTATCATCCCAGTTTTGGCTCTTGTGTACAAGAAATATTTCTTTTGTTAAATTATCAAACAAGCGAAAACAGAAGACACAGCCAAATCGAGTAATAATGCGAAAAAGGTTGTATAATTTTTTCTTAGTGGAATTAACCCTGATAATATACCTTAATTTAAACATAAAAATGGTCATACCTTTTTTACTCGGAATAGATATGGCAAACCCTATATGAGGAGGCTCGCAAAAGTAAGCGGGAATTCCATTTAAAATGATATAAGTTAGGTCTGGCACGCCGTTATGAAACAGCCTGTATATGTGTGCCTAATTTTAAAATATGAACCCTTAGAATACTTATACCTTTTCTTAATAATTTCGTTTGATAACTTTTATAATTTTGGTATGTCGCTTCCACACACTAATGCGCAACCCTGTATGTGATAAAGCGTAACGATAAAGTTTGGAGCAAAATTTATAATTGCGTTATTTAATGTTTTCGTGAAAAATGCTTGGACACGTCGATTTTAGTTTGGTAAAAGCCAGCTTATGATGTAAAACGTTTTAATCATGAATATTCACATATTTGCGATATGACGTCATTTTTTTTTTAAATGACAACCCCTACTTTTTTCTGCAGTTTTTCATACACCCTGTTACCACTTCAACGATGATATAAAAAAAATAGTACCTTAGATAACGAATTTTTGGAGAAAATAACACATTACCTTTAAAAAGTGAACATTTAATGCTAATGGAAAAAAAATGAATATTAAAACTAAAAAAACAAATAAAAGTTATCGCAACTGTTCGAATTGTCCTCCACCAACCATTTGGAAGAAAATGTGGACTTTTAATTAACTCGTGCATAAATTACAATTCATAAAAATTAATTGTTGTCGTGACGATCACTGTACAACAAGTTAATTACTGTACAGTTTACCAAGTAAAGTAATGACGTTTACTACATGTCACCTTAAATGACACAATCAACATTGGATAAAAAAAAAGTGTTTGGTAAATATCACAGATTATCAGCATATTCCATTGAGTTTTGCTAAGCTAAACACAAGACTACTATAGCAGCAAAAGTGCAATACGCGTAAATTGAAAAAAATAATTGTCTCTGAAGTTTTAAAAAATGGCACGTTTAGCGGAACGTGAAAGAATTGAGATACTAATAATAGTTGGATATGGAGATAGGATAAGATCGCATTTATGAGTTTTGTTCCGAACTTTATCATTACACTGTATATATTGTTAACAAATTTTGTACATAATAAATTAATTAATCAAATGTCAACAAATGTAAAGATAGGTAGCGCTATCATCCATAGAAAATAAATATATAGAGTACTTTGTTCAGAAAAAAAAAACTGGTTTTATTGAGTTAAAAACAACATATTTTATGTAATTTATCTATATTGTTGAAAACTATTTGGATATTTAATAGGATGAGGAAACAAACAAACAGGAGTTCTTAGTTTATATTGAGTTTTTATTGAGCCTCCAATTTTCTAAATGCCCCATTTAATATCTTGTATAAGTTGCAAAGAGTGCTTGGTATAAGTGTTGATATGATGTAAATTTGTATTTTGTTTTAAACTTTTTAACACATATATATGAACTTGATTGTATTTATTATCAGAAAATACAGCGTTTCGTAAAATGTTTATTACTTTATTTTTGCATGGGAGCACTAATCTGGGCTCCTACATGGTGTAGTTTTAGTGGGTTGCCATCAAGTTGACGATAGTGTTTATTACTACTACATACGCACAGTCAAATAAAAGCAATAAGGATTGCACGTTAGAAATGCTGATTGTAAGTATTGATATGGACTTCACGAAAAGTAGAGTAGAATCAGGACCAGCTCAGACTGTATCTAGTACTTAATTTGATGTTATTTATATTGAAGAATCGGTTCATGAACATTTATATAGGACATAGGAATTAATTACAGTCCTTAGCACATAGACAACCCAACTATTGTATTCACACCTATATTAGCAGAATATTAATGCCTTTTAAGGGTTTAGGCGATTCTAACACAAACTGCTAGCAACGAGGAAGAAGTTCACTAGATCCTGAAAAATACATCACTCCATAAAAATAAAAAAAAAAAATTGATAGCAACACCCTCTACAGAGAAAAGTTATAAAGTTCGACAGACTACGTAGTGTAACACTGTGTAATTAGTCTAAAATTCGTACGGTTTGTTGTTTATTGCTGGGTGAAGCTGAAGTTATGGAACCACCTACACATTTTTAGGCACTGAAACTATTGAATGTTCCATCGGAAATTTTCTCGAAGCCTCAGGTGTTAAACTCGGTAGAATTTTTACCTGCCAAAACTTCGCTTAAACATGTATAATAATAATAATAACTTTTCATTCACATTTAAAAAACAAAGCCTGCAGCCGGGATTTAAATTTCCACATTCGCGTGGAAGCAAATCGTCATTTTAAACACCGACAAGTAATTCAGACGATTATGGAACTACATTACGATATATGTATATTTCGATTTACCCCAGATGAATGTTCACACCGATTAAATAAACTGGTATTCAGAACATCCTGTTCGTTCAAGGAAGAAGCGAATGTTTCCTTGTTTGTCGACGTCACACCGACTGTAGCATTACAGGGCTAAATTTCGTACCGATCGTGACACAAAGCGGGTAAAAATTAATTAAAACCGTATTTCTTTGGTCCGGCCCGGACGCACGTTGAGTTACGAAATTTATCGGCATATATTGCTACTCGCCGCGGATCCCCTGAATCGGTTCACCATCGACTTGACGTGAAACAATTGAATCTATTCCAACGCCATGGCGTATTAATTTGGCTGATATTATTGTCATAAATATGTCATATCCATACATACGAAGTGTACAGATCCAGGGTCATCACACCATTAAAAAGTTTTAAAATCGATAAGCCTAAAAAATGAACGTAGCGTAGATGGAAACTGTTTAACTGTATATGATAATGAGATTTTACCCTGTTGATATACCGTCATTGGTTTTAACGGAAATTGTGTTGATGTAATTAGTTTGCATCTGTTCTGCAAATTCTCATAGCACTCATACAGAGTATCATCGATAATTTGATAGTTCATTTTTATGGAGATTTTTCGCACGATTTGTATTTGGTGGTAAACTAATATTTCCGAAATTATCGATTAGAACATCCGTTTTCGGCTTAAAACATAATTATAACCAATAAAATTTAAGCGAAATATGAGATTTCATACTGCTAGTCCTCTGCACTCGCAAATGAATGAATGTTTTTTAAGGATAAAAACATTTTTGATATAGGTTCATCTAAAGGGAAAAATCCCAAAATAGTAAATAAAGCAAACTTTTTACTACTTATTGAATAGGTTATTTAATTTGAAGAGCGGGGATTTATTTTTTGCCAATTCATCTGATAAAAATTTGCAGTATATAAAAAAAGTAGTATTAATTACTTGATAGTAGTACATATTAAGTAATATAAAGTTTGATAAAGCGGCTTGCGTCATTTAGGGCGTGTGTTTCGGTAAAAAAAATCTAGCAGTAAAAGCGTGCTAACTTTTGGGTTCATAAAATGGAGAGCGGGTTGGTCGAGTCCGTCGCACCGGACCAGGGGTATCGATAATTGGCAGAAACGAGAAAATTCTTTGAAATTCCGACGTATTCTACTAGGATCGACTAACTAAAGTCGTTGAATGATCCATTAGGCGTGTTCGTTTTAGACATAAAAGCGCAGTAGGTGCACTTAGTTATCTCTGAACAACGCCGCTGTTAATTAAAACTAACGGCGACTATTGTGTCTTAAGTGGTCGTAGATAGAGCTATAATAGCGGAGCGGATTCCACCGTTAGAAGTGGATGTAAGTATCGTTGTATAATAGTAAAGGTAAATAGTGATGTAAACAATTCTGAAACATTTTCTACGAAAATCTATGTAAATATTTAATTTCCATTGATTAATATACTATATTCTGCTGAGGTTTCGAGCTGCATTTTCTTCTGGCTGCTACTGCTGTTGACCTGAAACTGAAAGACTAACACACATGGACGAGTTTATACAGGAATGATGGTTACAGATCAGTAGGTCGTGACTGTTATGGTTCAGAGGAGCATGAGAGGTGTGATTGGGTTCTTTAGGAAAAAAAGAAGGCACTTCCAGGTGTTGTGCAGGAAGTAACCGTCTTCACGGTTCAAGTTATTGGAATGTTTGTGGATTTCAATAGATTCTCTGATTTTACAGCTGTGATAGGGAGGATTACAGCATAGGATTTGGACAGAGATGAATTGAGTTTGGTGGCCATCATCCCAATAACTTGAACCGGTAATCCGGTTAGGTACCTCCTACACAATACTTTGAAATTTTTCCTCTTTCCCAAACAACCCAATCACAAGCATCACGCTCCTCTGAACTGTAACCGTCACGACCCCGTTTCAGTCAACAGCAGTAGAAACAGGCCTTGAAGATGTCCCTTACGAGTATGGACGAAACGTCGACCAGAAGAAGATCCAGGACACAGTTCCAGGTCTACGTGTTAGTTTACATATCTTACTATATCAAATGCAAAACATTCTGCATTTCTTTAACATGCTTTTTCACATAACTAGCACTTAAAGTGTTGGCGAAACAAATATCATAGTTTAGGGAACAGAAATATTAAAGTTTTTACTTAGAATAAATAAACAGAAATATTAAAGTTTTTATTTAGAATAAATAAATACTTTTCGTAGCCGTGTGTAGTACCCCTAAGTAATTTTTTCACACAATTTGCATTCAAATTTTCAGTTAACTCTGTCGCATTATTGAATTTGTTATATTTTCTTTGTGAGTATGAATAATCCGTTTTAAATGATCCCACATTTCTACGTTCATAGTATTTGCAAAATTAAATTTGACTTGTATCTTTTGCATTTATATATTTGGAATAAGTATATTTTAGTTTCTGGGAACAAAAAAAATCTGTTGCAAATACCATTTAATTTGGAATACCCAAATAGGAATCTCTAAACTAGAGTTTTAAAGTGCTCACTTGTCCTAGGTATACTTGAATTCAGTGCTATAATTCTCTTGATGCAAGTAAATCTTACTATCTATCTGTTTTTACTGGTAATAAGTAATTTTCTAATTATAGCAAGTTGGTTAATTTAGTTATTGGAAACAAAAATATTTTTGTTTGCATAACTTCGGGGGTTTAATGTATTCGCTCGGTTAAAGTCGTTAGATTTTATTTTGCACCTTTGCAGGTATTGGTGGTTTTGTACTTTATTGTTTAACCGTTGAATTGTGTTACCTACCATGGAATTATAGATAATTTAAAGAATTGGAGATTTGAGAATACGTTGAGGCTTTTAACAAAGAATTATAATAGAATCAGTAAGGATTACTTATGACTACTCACTGTATATCTATAGCTAATAAAAGTATTATTTGTCATATGTAAGTAAGTATTCGACTTCATTGGCACTATTTCAAGTATATCAAAGGCAAATAATAATTTGCCTACTGCACATGTGTCATGGCAAAACTGTATGTTAAAACCAAATATCTTATTTTATTGGGACAAGTACAATGTTAACTTACAATAACTGGTTCGTTTACCAATGTCGTTGTAGCAAAAGTCTGACTTAATAATTGCAATATTATATGAATATTTGGTATAGATGAATTAAATATTTGAGCAAATATTTTAACTCAGGAATCTTGTGTTATTTACCCTAAATAGTTATATCTGTGCCGTACTGCAGTATAACTTTTATCTGGGGAACTGAATATTCACCTGTCAGCACTATTCTTTTTTCTCAGTGTAGAACAGGCAGAGCAAATTTCTATGAAAATTTAATAAAACCAGATTGGATATTGAACACGTTCTACTTTAATTTAAATTTACACCAATCTTCGTGACTTTACACATCAGTAATTATTATATTTGTCGATATTAAGAGTTCTTAAGATTTAAGTATTGTCGTTACTAAAACCAATGAATAAATGCACATAATATTGAAATTTTAGGAGGTGCTTATTTGATAAGAAATTCGCTTATATTTCGCTTGATTAGTCAAGGAATAGGCCCTCTATATAAACAAAATATTCAAAAGGTGATAAATATTCAAATTGTGCTGTTCATTAATGATGATAGCTAATTATGTTTCTGCAATAACTTAATAATTTCAACTGAAGCGTATACTGAAATACTCATGCCCAAAGTACCCTGTTAATAATTATCCCTCCATAATGTACGTGGATTTAATGCTAATTTCAGGCGAAATAGGCCGCCTCGTATAGTACAGTTCCAATATGGATAGACTATTTACACGATATATCATTAAACGGTGATATCTTCCGTGAGTCCATTGCCATATAAAATGTAAATATATCGTTTAGCGTTTTCGAAAATGATTTGGATTATACAAATTTGAAACAAAACTAATGTTTCAATTGTAAGTCAGATTCTAATTCTTTCTATCATGCAATTAGTTATTCGGACAACAGGCGTGTCTTTGCCTTCATTCTTAGTTCCAGGCTGACCCGCGCTCCTTACCACTCGTCTGTGCCATAATCTCACCAGTCGCTTTTATGGTTAGCGACTGCAGGGGTCGCCAACCCAAGTAATTTTAGAAATATTTGTATTGAACCAAGGCTACAGCGTATCTGATATGTAATATATTCTCACTATTAGCATGTGGATGGCTTAATAAACGAAGTAGCTAAGAAAAAGTTGATTATTTAAAAACACTTTGCAACATAAAAACTAAACCCAAATTACTTTGTTATTACTAGGGTTATATAAAATACACGTTATTCGAATGCAAAAGGAGCCCAAGTAAACCGAAAAATGATTTCTTAAAGAATAAAATATATTTTGCAAGAAGCCTTTATTTAAAGCATGTAATAATTTGTTTCGGCCAGCATATTCTTATATTTGGCTATACAATGATGTTTTTGCAGTAAAAAATAGATGAACCAAACAAATATTTATTAAATATTAAATTCAACAAAGTATCGGCATCATTCTAATAATCATAATTTTTGAGTCAAAAAATTGCTTTCAATCAAACCACTCAATGTTAAGGACCTAATTAATATAATTTTTAATTCTATTTGAAGTTGAAAAAGCATTTCTGATATCAGTTTCAAAGTCGTGGTGTGTGGTAAATTTGAGTGCAAAAAATCAAAGAAGATTTACATACACATAAAGGTGATGAATTTAAATTTGTATTGAAACATTTGCATACACATAGGTGCACGTTTACATACACGCCAATCAAATAATAGACTGGGCTTTGTCTTCTACTCTTCAAGTATTTCTTGAGAAAATGCATAGGAAGAAGGTGAATGAGAAGTATTGACCGTACTCGTTAGGTACACAAAAGGATAAAATAATGTCTTAGGCAACCGAACTAAACAGGCTATTCACTTGATTGGTATTTTAGCTTTGGGAACCAATTAATTGCTCAATCAGCGAAACCAAGAGGGCTGGAGATGTCTGGATACGATCTTTCAATATCGTTTTTTAATTGACTATTACATTTAATTAGTTCTATTTATGCACCTGATATATGCCAAAACCTGTAGTGGGAGAGATAATTTAAAATCTACTAAAAAAATTACCATTTCGAACTAATTAGGAAGTACTTATTTTAACACATCAGGCTTCTTGTCACAATCATTGCAAGTAAATGTTGGTACCTGTATCTCATTGTTATTATCATTTACATATCTAGTTATTAAAGTTTCCAATCAATGTTGATCGTCGACGTGTCGACCTTATTGCCGGCTTCGACGTGTCAAATGAACGTCGATAAATGTCAAATGTCCAGAATGTCAACAAAAGATGTTTGGAGGTTATGTTTAGTGTATGTTTTGACGGCTGTTGATGTAGTGTACCGTTGCGGTAATGAGTGGGAGAAAAATTAATGATAGTTGTGATAAATTAAAATCTCAACTAGTTAAGGTGAATGGTCGGCATGCAGCTCGTTTCTTGATTTCGAAAAATGTTATCAAAAACACATGTTTAGACGTATTGCAGCTGATTTGAAAAGAAATGCACATTATCTTGTAATGTTATTTCCTTCTTATTATATGATCTTGTTAATCCATGCAATATCTTTACATTTCTATCTTATTCTTATTACTTTTTAGAAATGTATGTAAACTTATTGCTGTCTGGCGCGATGAACCTGAAGACAATAAGGCTGAATCAAACGAAGAGAGCAACACTGCATCCGATGGTGGAAAAAAAGAATGTACGTTCAGAATAAAGATCTAACTATTTTATTAAATGTTAACATGCTAGTCATCTTCTGTATCATACAATTCAAAATAATTATCCGAATCATTAACATTCCCTACTTCTTCTATTCTATCTCTCAACGTAAAATAAGCTAAACAAACTAAACTAAAACTAAAAATAAACTAATTTTTCAGATGTATCAAATTTTAGACGATTTGTAAGTAGTGTGTGAATATTGTCCCAATCGGAAAATAATCGTTCAATTGGAGCTGAAGATGCAGAAATTTTTAACAGCTATAATATTGAGGTTCCCAAATTTGGATGTTGCATTGTTGCGAACCGCCAAAACATCAGCAGATTACTTAGATTTTTATCAAAAAGTTGCTTGAGAATTCCTTTTTGTTCGTTGTATGCATCCCAGTCATTTATCCCATTGCTATCAGGATGTGTAAATAAAAACTCACAAATTTTTTGTTTATGATTTGGTAATAATTTGTTGTTATCATAACCAAGGTGAAAATGATAAGCTACTAAACTGTAAACATTGAGAGCCATTTCTTGACGATTTTTTAAGTGAGAATCATAAACACGTGGCGGTTTCAAAGACAATCAAAAATTGGCTGAATCCGCTATTGAAGTTTCTGGTTTTTAACAAATTAATTAATAAGATTGCAAACTGGTTCTTGAATTTTAACTTGGGCTTGAACGGTTTGAACGAAATCATCGTCAAAAATAGATCCATCGACAATGGTTTTTACTTTCTTCCCTGTAACGGCAAGCACTTGCTTCATATAATACAAATTGTTAAGAAATGATTTAAATATATCATCAGTAGGTGCACCAGCGTGTCTCTGCGAGTAGCTTGATTCTATGCCCCTCCTCCCTCCCCCTGCCCAAGTAGCACATTTAATCGCCATGGCGTCTTAAAGGTTTCCACAAAGTAAAAATTACTAGTAGCTGTTACGTCCTAATTACGTGATATAGGTATATACACTGTTGAAAATTTTAACACTTTTTTGACTAATTTAATAGTCAGGAGAGGTCCACACTGTTTTCGTGTTATTTTGTCGAGAACTATAGAAGTTTAAATTTGACGAACAAAGATAGTCAAGTATTGTCTATTGCTAAGGGGTTATTTTGTCCAACTGACAGGTGGAATTATAAAATACTTCTAGTCACATTTTATTTGATCTAGACTAGACAAATTTACTAGCTGTTTAACTAAATGAATGCGATCTGTTGGGTGTTTTAACACCATTTTCTAAACACAACCGTCTTTTTATATAGCAACTCCTATTTCTTAGTTGCTACAATATTCTCTCTTTAAGACGTTTTCTCAATTATAAATATGCAAACCACTAATTCGCAAGTTTTGGTTTCAACTAAACGTACCAATTTTAAAAATGATTTTTTGAGAACCATTATAAAATTAAGTGAATGTTTATGGTTATTTGATTCAAGTCTAAACTAATTGCGTAAATAGTTGTTCCCAATACATCTTTAAGATGTTGAAATTTTTTTGCCACTGGAATTAACGTTTAATAACACGAGGTTACACTTTGCAAGTCAGTCACATTTGGTGGTTTGTTCGGATATGTTATACGGAGAATCAAACACGAAAACAGATACACGTGCAATGCAGGTGGTGCGTATAATGCAATTACTGTTATTAGAATAGGTGGGGTTTCTATATTTCTATCCGAGGGAAAAATTCTGATTGTTGATTGCTTCTGAATGTCTAGAGAAAATTAAAGTCCTCATATCTGAACAAAGAATTCACACGAAATTCTAGTAAATTTCTGTTCTATTAAATACGCGTAGTCAATTCGTCTGGCAAAGTTTGTAAAAATCAACACTAAAATATTTGACCTAGCGCAAAATTAACGCAACACCGTAATATTTTCAACAGTGTAATACTGCTAGTAGTTTTCGTTTACCCGCGTTACCGCTGTGGTGTGACTTTTAACAACGTACATATAGATTTGTCGTTTATCCCTCGCGTCTCATTATCAATTTACGGAGAAATTTTCACAATTATGTTTAGTTTGTTTTAAATTTAAATAAAAGTTAATTTCATTCATTTACATGTCTAGCGTTTGCTAGTTCTATTCAACGCGTTTTCTACTAGATTTTGTCGGTAAATTGTGCGTTTGCGTTATTGTTGTAAGAAAAACGATTGTAGAAGTTTGTTCTGGAGTTCCTTGATTGACTTTAACGTGAGTTGATGTATTTTGAAATCTTTGCTGCCATTTTGTAATTCTTGAGATTTTGAGATTTGATTTCTGTGATTTTTTTGTCCATCAAGGAATTCGCATTATAATGATTGTTATATTGATGTGTGCAAATTGTAGATATAAGATCTTTTATTATTTTTGTTCGGGAAGATATATTTTCAGTTTAATTTTTCTCATTATAGTTTAAGGAGTTAATTTTTTCCGTTTTTCTATTTTACTGATTAAATTTTTATTTTATTAATCCCCTCCGGTTGGGTGAGTAGAAGCGTTGTTCTTGTTTTAGTTTTTCATTTTGTATAAATTTCTAGAGTTTGTCACGAATTTATTTTGTTAATTTGAAACCACGTGGATTGAATTGGTATATTTAGGATTATCTTCCTACAACAACAAACCTTTTGCTTTGTATAGGAAATAACATTGTGCTATTGTAATTTAGAATCAAGTGCAGTTTTTTTATTTTTGGCCAGAACCTTCAGTTCACGGTTTTTTTTTTCTGCCACTTTGTTATTTAACCCATTATATAAAATAAATTTTTGATTGTCAATTATCTTCATTGCGTTAAATATTCTGTTCTTTTATTTTTATAATTAAACCTTTTCAATTTTTGGGGTATTTAAGAAAGTCAGATTTCATTCACTCACAATTTACTTTTCATGGTTAGATTCAAGTTTTAATTCGCGAGGGTAACTCTGAGGTTAATAGTTCTTTTGCGCCCTTTTAAAATTTTTCCGTTTGAGCTAGCTAAATTAATTTTCTTTTTCCTTGTTAATTTCATTTTGCATTTTCATTTAATTCAAACAGTACACGTAACTACTACCAAAATGGGAAACTAATATTAGGTTCTAATTACGCTATGGGGACGTAATCGTTACTTTTATAGGACGTAAAAGTTATGTAGTCATAACGTGGCGTATAGTAGCTGCCACGTACCTGGAACGTTCCGAAAAAGTAATTTTTACTTTATACGGCATTGCCATTCACTGTTACTGTTCCTTTTTCTTCTTTATACCTTTTTATAACACATTCACTCTAACCGTTGTTAGAATGAATAATATCATGGTCCATGTGTACATAAAATAAATATATCTGTTAGACCACTTATTGAATCGTGAATTTTGTATCAATGACGATATAAAATTAAAAACGCAACCATTTTACTGGTAAATATTAATGTGATAGCTCATAAAAATACCCTCGCCTTAAATGCTATGAAGTTTAATTGATAAAAATGATAAATGTTAGCAATGCTTCTTTTTTTAATCAGCATGTAGGTCAAGAAATGTACTTTACTCTATTCTTATTAACTAAAAATATGAATAGTGAAATTGAAAATTTGGATCTGTGTTGGGTTAGAATCCTGTTTATTTTATATATTGTTCCATGACAATTGTATTGTAATGGCGCATCCATTTTGTTTCACTTGGCATTTACGTTTTCGTATTCAAAGTAATATATACTATTAGACGTGTATAACTCTGAAGTGATATTTACTAAATGGTAGCAGTTAATACTATATCTTACGGTAAATATTACGTGACCATTCCCTTTTAAATCTACATTCAAGTTGTATATGTTACTATAAGGTAATTAACTTCACTTTGAAGCAATATAATGGAACTTGAAAGTGAATTCAGTTGCTGTGTAACTTTTAGCTTCCTTATAACCTTAAAGTTACATTAACTAGTGATTGACCTATATAGCGTAATACAATAAAATAATAATAATAATATGTAAAAATATTTAGGTACCCACTAGAGTTTAACGAACGAGATAGAGACCTATTACTTCCGTTTGCAAGATGTTGTCGACGCGGCGACAATGTCAAGTCGACAAGAATTATAGTTTTGTTTGTTTGTGTTTTATTTGTATCTTATTGTATTTTGGCAGGGTAAATACTTTGGAGCTTCGCCCTGTTTATTTCCCAAAAAAGAAGCATCTTCCGTATTCAAATCTTAAACCGGGGCGCTTCATATAAATCGTAGACGGTAAATAGCTATTTGAGGTGACTCATTTCAATTGAATTGCGCTGCATACAAGACTGATTTTGACCATGATAAGAAATCATAATTCATTTAATAAGCAGATAATATACAACTTCGTTTTATGTTGTCAGGTAAAGAACCAGCCAACAGAATTATGAATGATCGTGCTTTTTTTTTTAATGTTCGTATTTGCCCACCGAAAAAAGTATTTCTAAAAAGCTATTAAAAAATGCTGTTGAATCCAAAGTGATCTAATATGCTTCTCCTACACGAAATCGGTCAAATCCTACCCTAATCATCTAAATTGAAAAGAATCGAATTCAATTTGTTATTTGTTTATCGTTACTATGGCGGTTTCTTTTATATTTAGATGAAAGTATTGGAAGCTTTTTTATCCATAAAGAATATAAATAAATTTTAGGAATAAATCCTTTTACCACTACAATAGTGTGCTAATTAATTAAATTGCAATTTATTGTGTATCTATAACGTTATTCCGTACTTGTCTCGTGGCCAATCTTTTGGTCTCATATTTTGGCGTAATCCTCCAATATCCTCTCTTGGGCAGCGCTCTGCATATACCCGCGATCTCGTTAAAACTGACGACATTGAGCCATAAGCTTCTCGGAGCCTAGACCGCACGTGGGGGGTACTGATCTGTACACGTGAACATACAAAAAAGTTCGTTTTGTTACAAGCCGATTGATCGTCACATGACTCCGGCGAGGCACTATGTTTACATCTATTAAAACGCTAGTAAAATACCGCCCAACATGATTCTGTCTTCTCGTATCCGAGTACAGACTAAGCAACGTGTATTTGCGCGGAATAGGTGTTTGGTACGAAAATGTCCGGATTCCGGAATCAATAGGTTTAAATATCCTGGATAAAAAGTTAACGTCGTGACTACATAAATTTTGGCGACGGAATGTTATTTTGGGAAATCGTCAATCTTACTGCTGGGCGTGTGTTCACATACAATACGCAATCAAGGAATTTCGCAAATGCTGTTTTATTATGGACTGTTAAATGACCACAAAGAATAATTTTCAATATTTTGCTGCAAAAGAAATGTACTTTGTACGTGTAACGAGTTTGCATTTTATTCACTTGTTTAATTTTGTCGTCACAATCATTAGTTTAAAAGTGTATCAACGATATAACTGGAGGAATTTAACTGTTCGGTTAACCTAATGCTTTTTTTTCAGAATATTTACATGTGAACGACCACTTGTTGCCAACTACATAAACGTGCCCTAAAATTCTACATACCAAATCAATCAATAAAATATTTTCACCCAATAGGAATGTCTTAAAGTGGATATGATTCCAGTTTTTAAGAACTTTATACAAGAATGATTTATATTGTAGTACACATTTTATGTATGTGATATAATTGTAGGTGGCTACAAAATTATGGATGTGAAACTTAATTTAGCAAATTCTTGAGAAGGAAGGGAGAAGAATGGTCAAATGCTTATATCTGTCTTATTGAATCGTTTTTATTACTGTTCAGATGGGGAATACATGGCCTATGTTTCTCTTCCATGCATGCGGAAAGAGTAAACGATATCACGAATCATTGGATCTTAACATTCGGTTAATGTTCGGAACTTTTACATATGATCTAAGCTTTTGCTAAATTTAATAGCTTTTTCAGAGATAACAATATTTTATAAAGAAAACGACGAACTAGAAGACCATAAAGAGACTAATTTATAAGTTAACATTCAACCTACACACAGTGACTCCGCTTGCATTCGTAGGGGGAAATAATTGCAATTTACCAAAAGTTTGTAATAATGATCTGTAAATTGCATAATTTGCATACCGTATATGATGAAGTATAACTATCAATTCAGAAATTTTGGGACATCAAGCCTCTGTGGCTGTAATTTGCTAGTATAAGTCAATTTACTTGAAATAAGCGTTTGAGTTGTGTACTAAAAGTAGAGGCTAATAATTCCAGATATTTTGTATCTTAGCCGAATTAATTAAAAATGGTGGAG
The DNA here is from genome assembly GCA_004143645.1 of Protaetia brevitarsis. Classification (NCBI taxonomy): domain Eukaryota; kingdom Metazoa; phylum Arthropoda; class Insecta; order Coleoptera; family Scarabaeidae; genus Protaetia; species Protaetia brevitarsis. The sequence goes on from RXPK01003751.1 coordinate 16,979, forward strand.
CTTTTTTAAAAGTAAACGCGTAATTTAATTCGTCGTTTATGAAATATCTTAACGTTGTACATCATTTATTTGTGCTAGTAAAATCTCAAACTGTTTGTTGGAAGTGGCCTATAAAAAATTGAAGAAGTTTGCAGGTGTTGATATTTTATTTTCAAAATGTGTTCATAGTTCAGTTATCGTGTGTACCTAAAATAAAGTCGCTCCGAGTGCGACCGTTAGGGTTTTAATTTTTTTTAGATGAAATGTCCATTGCAGTTAAATATTAGCGTTTTGTTTTCGATTGGCACAAACAAAATTTGAAAATATGTGCGCTAGTACATAAGCAAGCAGTGTATATTATAAAGAGATAGATAATGAACAAGAAGCTAAATAAATTATCAACGAATATTATAAAAAAAAACATACAATTTCGTTGAGAAGCAAGTCCGCTCAACGTAAAAGGATTTGTAGCAAGAGTGGTTAGATCAGGAAGTAGCTAACTTGCTGGTGCTACTGTTAGCAGTACAGTCTAAAAAAATCTGTCCACAACAAAACAATTTGCTAGGCCACAAAAAGCATTTGATGAATGTAGTATGCGAAAAAAGGTATGATACCAGATCAATGTCAGAATTAAGTTTTTGCAACTGAATCTCGTTTGAGAAAGAGTAGTAATCGTTCGGCACAAGTGTTGCATGATAATATCTCCCCTACTGTTTAAGAAATACCCCAAAGAAAAGGCAAATCATTAATTATTAACGCTAAACTAAGCCGTCCCCAATACCAACTAATACAAAAGTAGTACAAAAGTATTTATTTCAAACTTCTTGATCTTTGTAAATATCTTTCTAGTTTCAATGTTGTTTTATATATTTAATATGAATAAAAATCAAAGATTATATGTTCTATACCACTATACACCTATACAATAGTACTATCACAACTGCGAATATTATTATAAATATGTTATTCTGGATTAGATTCAGATATAAACGGCAATTATTTCGTGCTACGAACGCAATCGAGACCACTGTGCAACATCGAGAATCGACCACGTGTTGGTTTGAATGTCAACTTATAAAATAGCATCTCTTTATGGGCTTCTTGTCCGTCGTTTTCTTTATTCCAATATTGTATCTCCGAGGAGGCTGATAAATTTAGAGAAAGTTTAGATTATATATAAAGGAATCTTTCAATTTTTACGTTGGCCGCTTTCCCATTAATTTCCAAACCTCAGTTCTAACATAGCCTAACAGCCAGTACTACCACATCTATTAACATTTAGTGCAAACCTAAGAGCTTCCTTTAGCCTTCAGGGTTTCGGCAGTTACAGGACCTTATCCATAATGTGCTAGCTGTGGCAGTGCCAGACTTTTGATATGTGTTTTGCAATTTCGCTTTCACATTCGTAAAAACCATCATATGCCAACTACCGGATTTTTGCGTGACCAGTTTATCAACCCTTATCTTCAACGTAACACTGTCCTTACATCCAAACTAGAGTCGTTCGATATGTCCAAGTCAGATACACTGCACCAGGCAAGCACTCGACTAACAGCATGGGCTCAAAACAATTTGCCATTATGAAATTAAGCATGAGCTGGTTATTAGTGCATATAATTATAGTTTCATCTGAAAGATGATTTGGGTTTGCCACAAACCAATTAACAGTCGGTAATTCGGATGAATAACTCCGATCCAACATCAGGCACAAATTAGTTAAAAAATTCAGTGCTATTCAGATCGTGTTGAAATCTCTAGGTGAGCGTAAATACAGTCGAAGCTGCAGTTCACTACATATTCAAAAAGCATCTACACAGAGTCGGACTGTCTGATGAAACTGAATGCTTATTGGAGGAGGACGATATACGTATAATATATACATAATGCCGACCGATCATCTTGTACAGTCTGCGCCACTGCGTGCCAACAAAAATCACCATCTCTGGTGATTAAGAAGTGTACCTCATAAGTATAAGAAATTACCATTAGTTTCGTAGTCAGTTCAATCGAAATATAGATATTATGTTTATTAAATCGGTGTCAGTTTACTAGATACGTTTATCTTTTTCTTCCTGGCTATTGGAAATGTGATTGAAATGCTAAGCTAAGTTTGTTTGTCTGACAATCTCCGAGGCAACCATGGCCTTCGCATACAAAATTGCGGTTTATCGTGATTGTCTAAACAGAAACTAAGCCTCCAGACCTTTCCCAGAGTCAAGGAGTAAACTAGTTTACCATAGACATAAATGTGAAGAGATTTATGATCGTAAGTGAATTCCATTAAACGTTTTTGCGAGTAAAATAAGTAGGATAAATATTTTAATAAGTACCGATAACATCAGCGGAAACTGGTAAAATGTCATATAGTTTAAATATATTCATCAAAATTGAAACACGAATTGTAGTATTATATAACACTCATGTAGTGTTCTCCAGCTCAGCTCGGCAAAAAGAACACTGAAGGTTGGCAACATTATATTTGGATTGTTGAATTTTTTGAGATTATACATTATACTATTTCTTAAATAATTCATATTATTTTCAATACCTATGAGAACATTTTTCAAGTAATAAGTTATTTATTTCTTTTATATAAATAAATTTTATTTTCTATATACTACAGAATATTGCACTACCGGTTTCGGCGTTCACATTTAACCTTCTTGAGGTGATTTACAAAACCTTGTAATAATCAACGATTAAATTTTGTCAAAACATGTTACTTGTTTGTGGAGTTCCTTAAGCGTACACACCAGTAGTGTACTATTTTGTAGTACTTATGTGGAAAATAGACTAAATTTATAACGTAAGGTTATCATATATTTCTTTTGGTTGGTACGTATTTCGTTCATTGAAATTATATTATTGTTTATCGCAGAAAAAATGCATTAACAGAAATAACTGTTTCCTTTAAGTGATGACAAAGAGATACTTCTAATTTAAAGCAATCTTTTTCTGTATGAACCCTTTAACAAGATATAAGCTGGTTGAACTTACCTATGATAAATAGCTCGCAAACTACGAAGAAAATTACTGGAAAACTACTTATTCTCGGAAAGGTCAAGATAGTTAGCATAATATGTAACGTCTTGTCAACCTCTACTGTTAAATCCCTAGCGTCCATGTTTCTTATTACTTCCAAGAAAATTAAGATTTGACGGCCTAAAAAATGGTTTGTAACACACGTCCATAAACTCTTTTGCGAGTATTCATGCTTGTGAGGCTTCAGTGTCGCCTATAAATTGTAATTATACTCGCAAAACTGTAATTTCTAGCCTAGTGATATAAATAACTATTGGATAAAACCATAAATCGTTTTCATCATTCAGTATCGCTGTCACTGTGCAAATATTGCGTGGACCGATTGCAAGAGAACGTTGGAAAAATAAATAGCACCTAATTCAAATATATGTACATATTTCGAATAAACAAGTTTAAATACGCCCCCACTAAGTAGGTGTGTATAAAAAGCGTTCATTCAACACTACCGTCGAATATATATACTAATTTGAAAAGCAACTAAAGTTAAAAACGTAAAAACATGCATATACTGAACATAAATGGTTTTTTATGTTCTAATTATTAACAAATTCAGTCAAATAAAATGTTTTCTTGATCTTTAGTTTAAAACTTGGTTGGTCCAGGTACTTATGTCTGGACAATGTTGGCAGTCGGCGCACTTGGCCTAAACTGAAATTAGCTGAAGCTCTTTTAGCGTTCGTTTTAAAGATATCGTTTATATTAGGATTTTTACAGCAAAAATTAGATTGATATATGGTCTCAAGATTGGTTGATAACATGCATTTTAGTAAATAAGACGCTTTCAGATCCAATCTAAATTCCAATTATATTTCATGTTTCGATTTTTTATAAAATCATCTTCAGGTGAACTACAAATATAAAGATAATGCCAGTAATTACAAATAATGTATATACTTACAAATTGTTCTGTTGTTATTAAATACTGGTAAAAAATAGATTTTATTTGTTAGAAGACTAAAATATGAAGCAGAGAATATAGAAAACAAATAAAATCCAACTTTTACCCAACATTTCAAAAACAACAGGACATAAAAGTGATGATAACAATAACATAAAACTAGTTCATAATAGCGATAAAAGTAAAAATTACTTTGATGCATACATGGTTTTATATGTATTTACATACGATTTAGACTCATATTCGGTTTTGTTTGCAGTCTTCCTCTGTAACAGCATATTTTTAAAAATATCCCAAGTGATATAATTTAACATGTTTTTTTTTTTTGTAATTGCAAATTTTATTTGATAGACTCTTCATCTGTATAAATTATTTATAATCATTTACAATTATTTACATCATCTTTGTATTGTAGTTTACCTGTAGATGATTTTAAAAAAATCGAAACATGTGAAATATAATTGGAATTTAGATTAGATCTGAACACATTTTACTTTCAAAAAATGAGATTGTCTTTTCAAGCACTGAAATACATACAATGTTCGATAAAAAAATATTTTATATATAATTATCTGAAACATTTCTCATTCAAGTCTTTCATTTCTTAATTGAATTTTAATCAGAATAAAAAATACTGAATCTTTGTTAATTTAACCGAAATTTTAGCTTTAATAATAACTAAGTTAGAAATAGTGCGTCGAAATCGTTGAACAGGCTCTATATATTTTATTATATTTAATTTATATAACAATTATTTTGTTATGAAAAGTTGTAAAAAATAATATTGTGGGTTAATTTTAAATTTAATTGTAAAAGAGGCAGTGAATACTACGTTAAAGAATTACTAAAAGGTATATAGAAATAAAAAGCTTCTGTAGATTAGGACACTAGGACACTCGGTATAACCCATTCTAGATATGTTTATGAACTTTAGATTAGATATCTCACAATATTTATTATGAAACTATTACATTAAATTAAAACTACTTCTTTTATTAAACAGTTTGAGAAAAATTATATATAGAAGTTAAATTTGCTTCTAAAATTCATTAGGTATAGTAGAACATTTTAATTTTTTAACTGCTAATTGCTTGGCGTTTTACAAAATACTGAAACTGTATTGTATCTCATTTAAAACATTATTTATTAGATAAATTTTATGAATGGTGTGTAGGTGAAAGTGATTGTAAAAGTTTGGTATACATAAGCGGTGTTAATGTTCAGTATGGTGCTATTATTTAGTGCCAACGTGTGTATATACAATAATCAAAACGCATACGTTCAGATTGCTGGAGCGAGGGAAAATATTCAAACCGCACAAATCGTGTTAAAATCGGCGTTTGAGCTGGAAACGACCTACGCTTCTTGCCACCCCTACAACTGGAGCCAGCCAATGCAGACCTAGAATAATACGACATAGGACCTATTGTTTAACTTTGGATTCACCGGAACTGTGACGCTTCCGTCGTTATATGTATGCGGTTCTGTGTGGGTAAACCTCTTACTAAAATTTTATTATTACACGAAAACGCCAATATCGATGCGAAAGGTTTCGGCATAGCATTTCTCTTCTGACGCTACTTTAAATTAGAAATAACGCTAAAATGTTTAGCTTAAATGGAAATAATTTTTCTCTTTGCTTTAATAATGTTTCAGCAAAGCATAAAGAAAACAATTATAGAGGCGCTAGATAATACATAGCTTCCGTATTTTCAAAAAAATAGGTGTAATTTCCTTAACATTTTGTAAATTATAATACAACAAATCCAGCTGTTTCGTCTTTTAACATTAGTAAAAATATTGCACACCTATTTGCCAAACAACAAAAAAATGAAAAGTCAAAATTCCAATTATCATTTACTAGCTTTCCTATTATTACTTAGAATCGTTAGAAGTAAATATAGAAATAAATAAAGTGTAGGTTTTCGCGGTTGTTGTCTATATTATACATATTGGTTTCACGCATCAAGGAATTGCTTCTGGCTAACGTTTCGCCCCCAAATGTATGGAACGTCTTCAAAGCTGCTACTGCCACGTATAGAGTGAAAAAAATATTTGGCACCCGAGCTGTCGTGTCGTGGCTAAGGGCTTGCACAGGGTTCTACAACGATGTCAGTTGCTGCTTTCGGCTGTCGAAAGCCCAACTGTTAAACCAGGTTCCGAAAGTAATCAAGGTCTTGGTTTAACTGCACGGACCGAGAGGAGACAACCTCAACAAAAACCTAAATCTTAAGGAATATTCTGATGGGATGCGTGGCTAGATAGAAGACCAGTCTACTAGTCCAACCTTGGGGCACCTGGCGCACCCCATTGTATTTAGCCTTTGCATGCGGGGCTCTGTGGAGGTGGCCCTTTTCTTCTCTAGCTACTCGTGGAATCAACCTTGGAGGAAGGAAACATATTTAACCCACTTAAGCGGGACGACACCGTTAAGAAACAGGAACTGGAGCAGGACCTCCATAAGAAGCCTTCCACTTCCAAAGTGAGAATACCTCACAAGGAATGGAACAAAGGGAAGGAGCAAACAGCGGAGCAGATTGGGAACAGGATAAAACACTCATATATCTCTCTTAAATTGCGTAACACTGTGAAACTCAAGGGCGTTGCACCTGGAAGCATGTGAAATCGTAGAGGGAGACTTACCTAACCTGCGGCCTTCTGATATCGTACACTCTTTGAAAGAAATAGGATTGGAAGGCTATCTGTAAAACAGCAAGAATAGGGGACATAACAGATCTTTTAGCTCGTAATGTAACATCACCCTCCTTATATGTACATACATATACATTGCTGAGGATCATGGGTTCGAATCTCGTTCTGGTCAAGCACATTAACCGTTTATTAGAAATGAAACTAAAGATAATTTAACATGTAAGATGTAAAATTATTTCTTTTGTCGGACGGTAATGTTTTTAAGGCGATGATAAGATAATTTTTTAGTAATCAACTTCAATATCAAAAGCAACAGCACTGCTATTTTTTTTTTTGACTGGCAATAAAGACAGCATTTGTTACAATTGTTGGGTAACAATTGCGAGTATCGTGGGTTCAAACTCGGTCCCGTCAATTGTGATAACTGGATTTCTTTCGGGTGATGATTATGATTAGAGAGATAGGTAACCCCATCGGGTGTGACAAGTATGTAGCCTAAGCTTATCAAAAACCTCTTTAAAAGGGTCTTAAAAATTATCCAATTAATTGAAATAATAGTAACGTAATAAGAAAAATAATTAGGTGCTTTCAATTTCTATTTTATATCAATTATATTTAAAAAAAGCATGTTTCGACATACATCTGAAAACTTGAGATGGTATATGCCAAAACATATTGTTTTAAACATATTTGAAGTGAAATAGAATGGAAAGCACCTAGTTATTATTTCTTTCTTATTACGTTGAAAAACAAAGTAATTCGAAATTTCTTGAATACTTTCTTTTGGAAAATGCTAGTGAATGGTTTTATGGCTTTTCTTTTGCAGACACTTCGGTTTCATGAAAGAATTCGACAAGTTTGCAGACAGGGTGTTTGAAATCTTTAGCCGTCAAAATAGTTTGTTTGTTTCTAAAGGAACGGAACTGCAGCTGGAAACTACAGTGACGTACAAAACATATCGATTACCTTTCTTCTAGAAGAACAGGACACGGTCTTTCCAGCAGAAGCATGTGCAATATTCACTGTGCAACAGAAATCAATCACAGAGCTTATAAAAGCAAACGGACCTATATTGCAACAGACAGCCAGGCGATACTGAGGGCGCAGGTTAATCTCAGAAAAAACGAACTGGTTTAGGGATAAATTCGAGAAGTGAACACCTTGACAGACCGCAATAAAGTAATTTTGCTCTGCCTGCCCGACAATCGAAGGACACGAAAAAGCCGATGAGTTAACAAAAACAGGATTAACAGCTTCAAATACAGGTCCAAAAAACTATCCAAAAGCACAGTACCAGTAGATAAGAAATTGGATAAAAGAAAAACGCAAAGAATACTGGAATAAAACAACCATGCCAATTCATGGAAAAGCATTAAGGACCATCGAAGAAGAAACAGAAAGAACTACTACAACTCAGTTAAAAATCATCCGCGCACCATATAAGGTGTTACACGTCACATGTCACTGTATATATATTCAAAGAACACATACAGAAAATTGAGATCAACACTGGTTATACCAATTCCAGACTGTGTAATTGGATGACCGCTTACCATATTCTCTGGCAAGCCACAAAAGAAATCAGCGTATAATCTCAATAAACTAGCCAAAGACCTATATAAATTAGTACAGGGTAACCTGCCATTACTAGGAACCGATATTTTCTGTCTTGCTTGCTCGGGCTTGAACCGTGCGAATATTTTTTTCTTCAAGTCTACCAGGATATTGGAATGTCTGGTATTGTGGCGTATGAATATTAATATGAAATTAATGAGCATTTAGCACTTTTTATTTCATGTCAAAGTAATCAGACAGAAGCAACATCAAAATTACCAGTACCTAACCATATTCGTCCAAAGGATAATAGTCTTGTAAAAGAAATGATAATGATTCAAGCCACCATTGATTAGGAATTGATTGAGCTACTAAAGGGTGAAAAGCAACCCAAAGAACGAGGCTATACATTCACCGATGATACAGTCATTTTTACAATTTATTTGCATATTATTGTATTGTACTTGTTAACAAATGGTATTATTATTATTATTTAATGTTGATTGGATATGATATAACGAAAGTATACGTAACAAAAATACTCCAAACTGTGGTACTGGTAATGCTGTAAACTTCTCCTAAACCCCTCACCACAAACTGCACGACTACTTTAGAAATTAGTGACAAGAAAAATAAGAAATATGTTAAATTACCATTTATCCAAGTTATACGAAGGTCTACAAAAAAAATTTCTCTAAATTCAATCTTGACATAGTTACTACTTCAAATAATAGTCTTAAAAATATTTTAGGTGACCCTAAAGATCAAGTAGATAACTTGGACAAATCAGGTATTTATAAAATATCTTGTAAAGATTGTCATCATGTATATATTGGGCAAACTAAAAGATCAATTAAAACGCGTTACAAGGAGCACTTGGCTCATCTTAAATTTAGAAGGTTTGACAAATCTAGTGTAGCCCTACATATGCTTGAAGAAAACCATAAAGTTGACAACATAAAGGTAGTTAAAAACGTAAACAACTTTGTGCAATTAAATTGTTATGAGGGTATGGAAATATATAAGAACAAACATATTTTAATGAATTCAGATTTAGGACCATTAAATTCTTGTCTTCACGGTTTATTAAGTAGTAGATTAGACGGAGTTCGGATTAGTGACTAGTTAAGCATGACGGCAGTCAGCCATGACCGTGATCATTGGACCATGAACTTTTTTAGGTATAAATAAGGGTAGTTTTAGTGTAATTATTTAGTTCAGTGTTTCTGCTGATGATGATAGCTTTGCTATCGAAACGTACGTCCAGTTTAGTGCAGTTTGTGGTGAGGGGTTTAGGAGAAGTTTACAAAGTATACGTAATTTATTTTTTCCGCCCACTAACACAATTATTTGTGGCAGATAGGTCTCCCAAGCCTTATAGTGGATTCATACATTCAGCCACTGACAGCTTGCAAGTAGCTAAGATCTGATCGAGCTCTTATTTGCTTGATATCGTACTCAAAAGTATTTTTATACATGCATATATGAATGTCATAAATGTGTTACTAAACTTTTCTTAATCGAATTAGGAAGACATTTGTATAGGCAGTATATATGAAGCTAGTTTCAGTTTTGTTCATTTTGCAGTTCCTTTTAGGTATAGCTAAGAAATAATTCCAATCTTGCCGTTTAGATACTTACCCATTATCTTTTATTAGAAAGATATTTCTGAGGGCAGACGCTTTCTAATTCTGCACGGGTGTCCGTAACACAACATGTATCAGGATAAGGGATGTTTTGTGTTAGGAGAGGCTGTGGCTTTTAGCTTTGTATTATTTGTGGTAAGTAGAGCTTGTTATTGTCACATTAACCAATACAACATACTTCCAAAGTTTACAGTGGCATCTTAAATCTCAAATAACTGGGAAGCAAAAACAGGTATAACAAGGTAGATTTGCCGCGTTTATCGATTAAAGCACCTCCCTTGAAATAAGTGACTTCCGAGTATAGATTCATTAATTTTTTCCTTTTTCTTATCATACGCTACGTAGAATTATTTAGCTTTTTTTCAACCAACCTGTATAAGAGCTGTCGTAGTCTGATTCAAAAGCGTAGGCTCATTCCAGGAGGCCAACGTATAGAATTTCCTCTCAAATGAGTTCCTGGAGAGGTATAATTGCATAACTACGTCGACATAGTTGGTTGCTCTACTCTATTCAATTTCCTCTTGTCAGATAAACTGCTAGTGACAAGGCTTTATGTATAGCATGCTTATTATAGCCCTCTACAGGTTACCGCAATGTTTTTATCGCGTGATTGCTAATTTTGTAGCTATAATTTAAATATATACATCAGCACTACATTTACACTTATATTGTACTATTTAAACTGACATTTATACTATGTTTATACACTGTTTGGATATTTAGTGTTGTCACTGGCGTAAACTAGAAGTAGTATAATAACTTTATAATATGATGGCTCTGAAGAAAAAAAAAACTTCATTAAGTAAAATATGTCACCAAGAAAAGTATAGTCTATTCAGTAATCCCATGTGCCGGAAAGAATTAAACTGAACCAAACACTTTAATTGAATTTGTATTTCCTTTCGTAATATCAGTCATTGTACATTCTATTTTCTCTACCAACAGAAATGGATGAGGTAATATAAAATTTGTTTTCATATTTATGTTATGTCCTAAACATAAATTATTGTCTGCCTTACATGCGATCCTATTCAAATTTAATCCTACACAAAATAGGTGGAATTCAAGGCTAAGGGATTTGTTCAAATGCTTTCCTAATACTTTGAATACCTAGCATTACAATATCTGAAGAAATAATCCCGAAGGAATATTTTCCAGAGAGATTATTTATTTCAGAAATCGTCCTATTCGTTCGTAGACAATAATCTGAAATACCTTGAGATATATTAACTAAGGCTTATGAAACAAATTATACTCCCTGTTACCGAAATTATGGTATACATTATTGTAATTATAAAATTTAGTAACTTAATCTTAATTTAAACATACATTAATGAAAACTTTGCACATTTAAACACAATTCAGCACTTTCAATGGCCGTTTGACTGCACATAATAGAAACAGGTAAACGCCCTGACGTCCTGACGTCATTGTGGTTGACTCCATGCACTTTTGTAGTTGCAAGAATATGTTATCTAATTTTTCTTTAGTTAATGCGTAGAAGACACTTTCAACACAATCTATAATTCATCCATAGTTTTTGGCGATGCTTGGTGCTGCAAAGACTGAACATCATTGAAGAAGCCAAGATCTAAAACACTCATATCAGGACTATTCGGGGGCTGTGATTTAATACACCATCAATCTCTTGATTTTTCGGCCAGCAATTCTGCATCGTTGTCACAAGAATGCGGTCTCATAACCCCTGCACACAAACCCATAACTGCTCAATGGACTCGGATGATTGTAAAAGAGTATCATGTAAATTCTCTTTAATGTATAAAGCAATTAACACCACCGCCGTGAGTATCACGATCCTTTCGCAAAAAAGTGTAACCGCGAATAGAAATAACAGCCGAGTCAACCGCCGCCGCTAGCCACGTTTTAGTAATCGCCAAGATACGCCATATAATATACTTATATGGCGTGGGAGTAAGGAAAACCATGGCAAAAACCTTACTCTGAGAGCAGGATCTGGGAAGAAATCCCAGACCTTGTTATTGATAGCCGGCAAATTATTGTTATACTTCTGTATTTTGAAGAGACAGTCTCCACGTCAATTCCAACAGCGGAGCCGTGTTTCTTCAGAAAGTTGTTCCCTTCTACACATCATGAAGTTGACCAATAACACCGCGCTTCAATTTGCTGTCGCTTTTGTGATGTAACAAGAACTGTAATTCCAGTACGCTGTTCATACGTTAGTTGCTTCATCTTTATGTCTCTTTTGTACATTGTGACAAACATCTCTCATGGTTTTAACAAAATGTATCTTGCGATTGTCAAACTGAAATTTCTCAATGGACGCATGCGTAACAACTGAACTATTTTTAAACGAAGCCGCCTAATACTTTATTAGAAACACCGCATGTAGATTGTATTAAATGAATAGAAACTTGTTAATTCTCCAAAATTTTCTGAAGCTCTATACTTTAGAGAAATGTATACCATAATTTGGCAGGAGTATTAAATAACTTAGCAATTATACGAAACTTTTCTTTGAGTTCCCAAATACCTATCTTTTTTTTGAGAATCCCGATAAGAAAAAAACTGAAAATCGTAACACAAATATCCATTCGTGACCCGCATTCAGCAACTTTTTCCCATTTCTAGCGCGCACGTATAGCTCTGAAAACGAAACACATAAATTCAACCGAAATACATGAACCTTGAAATGCCAATGCATAGCATGTTCGCGAAATATACGTTTTTATGTTTACAAGAGAAAAATATTCGAATCGCTATTAGCGAATACGGATAAAGAAATCGCGTGTTTTACGAAATGCCTAAAATATAAAAGTTGTCCTCATTTCAACAGATGCACTAGAATGGTTTGTTGCACATGATGTAGATAAAAATACTGACGGAAAACATTTATTACCGACCCACGCCGATTATTCCAATTTATTGCTTATTCGCCCCCGCTCATAAGAGCATCATCAGTAATAATTGTAGTAAATTACTTAGTTATAATCTAACTCTCGCAGCAAGACGTGTTCGCTCTCTGGGTGGTACACTTGGTGGCATTTATTAACATGTGCATGTCTTCTGTTTCTGAGAGCGACATTTGTTGCGCTCCATTGTTCGTGACCATCTCGGGATAATAGAGAAGACGTCAGCACTCACCGATCGTGAAATTAAATTTATCACCTACTGCCTTTTTCGTAGTTGTATCTTTCTAAACTTGGAAACGGGTTAATATGCAAGTCGAGATATTCGAAGTGCATTTAAGTTACATTACTTCTTTCGTTTGTTTCCTCAAAACTTAAGTCAATCAACATTTCTCATGGAAAACTTAAAACAACTTGGAAATAAGTAGTAATTTAAAGCAATGAAATAAAGCAAAAGTAACACCTGTTTCATATTTGATGCATGTATTTAAAAAAGCAGTTGCCAGAACATTAAACGTTATTCATTCTGCATGACCCTACACTGCGGGTATAATAATAATAAAAGTATCTTTATTAAGATTACGTTGGACTACAATGTATTATAATTAGAATAAGGGCGAAGTTCAGTCATAAAATTCAGATGACTGCTCTACCACTTAACCCGAAACATATTATATCAAACAAAACAAAACAAGAGCACACAACATAGGTACTTAAATAACAGATACAAGACCGAGTAAAAGCAAATTAATGTTATAAATAATAATGAAAGATGCACGCACAACTCATTGGTTAACTAGAGGAAAAAGATATATATGTTTACCAAAATAGGATTTACTCTTGAACATTATTATAACAATTTGCTAAATATCAAACATAATTTAAGCGAATATTCAACTAATCTTCGCAGATCCTGATTTATTTGTTCAGAAGTTACAAAAGTATCCGATACGTTAAAAGAGTTATATATTTGACAGAGTATCCAATCCATAGATTCATGCGGCACCCCACAGTCAACAGGCAAAAAAGACGAAATTTCACTAGACAGCCGTACAGCTTGAAATCTACCATGTAAATAATTGTAAAAAAATGTATTAGCATTTTTACCAAACCCTATGTAATAACATATAATAAAATACAGCAACATGTTAAAATTTATGTTATCAAGTGGTTTGGAAAAATCAAGTAATACACCAAGGCTACAGCTTGCCCCTTTTTTAGACCAAGGAAAATATCATCAAAATATCATTTACTTCCGATTTTTTAAATGGAACACCCAGTATTTTCGCAAGCATTGCAAGTTTTTTTGCAGTGAGAAAATAAACTAATGTATTTCTGCTTTTAACTGTAATAATTAGGAGTAATTTTTCCCAAGAAATTTTTTTTTCGAAGCCTGCGTGAGGAGAACATTTTTTCTTGGAAGAAATTACTCCTAATTATTACAGTTAAAAGCTGAAATACATTAATTTGTTAACCAGTATTTTGTTTCTTTCTTTCATATCTGTTTTTATTCCTTTTTAACTTGTGTTAACATAATATTATATTTAAAGTTTGATATTTTCCAAAATTACATAACATTTCGAAATCCTGGACCAATTAGCATTACCAAATTATTTACTACCTTGATTAGCAAGGAAATGGATATGAAATTTACACACAACAGTGCGCAAGTATTTAGTTGAAGGTACACAGGTAAAAATTTGAGGGAGTGAAATAGGGAGTCCCCGTTTTGGAAATATTTTGTTCCAAAAAGGAGTTGCCATAGCTGGAAACAGAAAGTATTTCCTCGGTTTTGTACGAAATTTCAACCAAAACGGAGAGATTGAATTTACTCCGCTTTCTAACACGATTTTCAAGGAAGAAATAATCTCCGTTTTCTCTCCGCATCTACACTACCGTATTTAAGCCCTAAATGTGAACAAATATCCCTAACATTGCATTATATTTTCTCCTTCACGGAGGTGATAATTGTTTACTTAACAGATGTTTCTATTTCTAATACCTCAACGCCCAAAAAGGAAAGGATACCTCCGATGGGAACATTTGTTCTCCAAATCGTAACTGTTTCCCTAAACATTTGAAAATTGCAAGTTTGCATAGGGCATGCGCATTTATTAAAGCGATATTAGGCAGCGCATGTGCAAACAAGTCTGGACGTAGTCACTTTGCAAATAGTTCGAGAATGGAGAAGGATATGGCGGAATGCACTGTACCTGAAATTTTAAAATACACATCAGAGTAAAGTAGAAAACCGTAAAGATGGGTAAGAGTTATGGGAGCAAACATCACCACGGGCAGATGTAGATAAAGCAGGTAAGAAACTTTGCATCCTTATTTAATTTCAATCTACGATGTACCAATTTTTAATTGCCCCACTACATTCTAGTGTTAGCTCCTGAATAAAAGCACGTTTATCTTAGCTGAATCCGTGGTGTTTCAACTGTGTCGTGCCTTCAACCCACGGTCGGTACCAAACTCGAAGAAGCGACTATATTATGGATAAATTAAAGCAATTCCAATGACGGCTGCTCTGTGGCCGCAGAAGAGGACGTGCTTAGTGTGTCTATCCTAGTAATCATTAGGAATATATCAAAAATAATTCAAGAACTTGAGGTTCGACGACATTTTTGATGCATTTTTAATGATAAATAATAGAATAAATGCACTGAGCAAGGGTGCTTCTGTCCACATAGAATAGCCCTCATTAATTAACTCCAATATGATGTTAAACTTAGCTACTATGGAGCTAGGTAACATAAAAATAGAGTTAAAAACCTTCTCACTAGAGAGATATTCTCTTCTCTCTCTGTGACAGGTACCTTCTTAACGGAAATAAATTCATGTGTAAAGGATGAAATACATTCCGAAACGGAGTTAACATGTTTCCGTACCGGAAATAATTTGATCCAATATGGAGCAAAATCTTTTCTCTGGCGGAGAAAATTATACTCACTGTGGATTTATTTAATACCGTCCGTTTGTTTATTGCGGATGTAATTATTTCCAAGTGGAGTTACTTGCGTTACCAACGGAGATAATTTTATCTGATACGATAGTAGTATTGCATACATATGGGGGAAACAACATCCGTTATTCATTTTAATAACAGCAGTAGGAGTTAAAATTTCTCCATTTCGGAAACTTTTACATTTATTACAAAATAGTAAAACTGCATAAGAGAGACAAATTGGTCCTTAATGGATTAGGTTGCCTCGGTTAAAGATGTTTTTTCCCCTATGGAAAAGCAAATTATCTCTGTATTCCATCCGTTTAGTAGCAAAACATTTAACTCCGAAATGGAGGCTCCTTGAACGGATGGTCGCGAGGGAACACCGGAAAAGAGTTAAAACGGTGTTAGATTCAACTCCGTATTTTTATCTGTGTAAGTGGTTGTTTTAGAAAATGAAATTTGTAAAAGAGGTGACCGATATAATTTACGTGCTAGGAGAATGTGAAAAGAATCGTGTGCACTTGCTACAAAAATCTATAAATAGAAATACGGGGCAGCCAAATGCAAAATAGGTCTGAAAGATTTATAACAAGATTTAATCATTTGCATCCGTTTCGTATGAAAAACATGAACGAATAAAGTCAACATGAGGACAACGAGCTGGTAGTTGTATTGATTGTGGTTAAAAATTACCATGTGGATGCTTAGACTACTGGAGGAAACTGAATATAATCAGATCATCAATTAGGTGGATCTTAAAGAAAGATGTCTGTGTTGTGTTTACATCTTTAGATAGTTTTAACCTAAAGACTGTAACTATTACACTAGAGAATATTTAGACACAAAGTTAATACAATTTCTGTTGAGTTAGATGTTTCAGCTGTTTTGAACTTAAAGAGACTTGCTGACTTCAAAACTGTCGTTAGTTTTCATCTATGACGTCACCTTTTTCTCTTAACATCCCTTTTTTTTTCACGGGCGGATGTAACCCGAAGAAAACAACTCCGCTAGAAAGACCTATTGTGCCCCCATATCCATTTTAGCCCTCTCACTCAGGTTGCACCCTTGACACACGTTCTGATGCTGTCATATGAGCTACCACACGTTGGTTCTGGACCTGATGATGGCAGCTCGCTGGCGCCCGATCCCAGAGTGACCTGGCACCGATCTCAAAGTAACATTTAGATGTTCCGTCAGCTGCTTAGGTTTTCTGTGGCACTCCAGTACCGTCTTAGAGTCAAATCTGAGAGCTCGCAAAGCTTTGAGGGCAGCCTGGCTGTCTACCATTCCATTCTTACGCAGGCAGTTTGAGATGCCCTCAGCACGAGTCTGGATGGCAATAATTTCGACTTGGAAAATGATGGGGGAGGCCTCTAGGCTAAACGCTTCACCGCTCCGCTCTCCGTCCTTCTTCATTCCAATGCTCGTGCCATTATGCGTTTTCGAGGCATCGACAAACCAACGGTATAGACCCCGATTTGCTTTGTAGATGTACGCTATTGGAGTTTCTCTGCTGGGGATATCCAAGCTGTATTCCCTAGAGAAGCTGAAAATGGGTGAGATATATTATCCGCCTTTAAGGACAGTGGTACTGTCTGTTCGATGTAGTTGAAGATGCTAGTGTGGTCTTCGACTTGTTGGAAAAGCCCTTGCATCCACTACATTTTGCTCTGTAAGCCCCTAGGGTTGCTTGAGACCACAACACCAACTGTAGTGGGGGGTAAGAATGGTCGCCATAGCAGCCATCGGCGTCGAGGACATGACCTCGCGATGTCCAAACAGGCAAACCATTGGACTTTACTAAGCGCACATATAGCATAGCCAAGATTTGCTTTATGACACCAGAGCGTAAGTTATAGAGAGTATTATAACTTTCGTGTACCATTGCAGGATTTATCCCCAATGTCTAACCGAACATAACCTCTACAGGTCTGAAAGTCCCTTTTATGGCTTGTTCGTCACATGTTCTAGGTGTGATTTGGACAGCAGTTTGCGTCCAAAGACAACACCCAGATATTTAGCCTCGATTGATACGGGTATTTTAGAGCCGAATATAGTTGATATTCCTTTACATAAGGATAAAAATTAGGTAAAACGCGGAAAAGAGTATATAGATTCACATTCCATGTGTCTAAATAGACATCCAGCTGTTCATATAAATCAAATGAAAACAAAGCAAGGTTTTATCAACTTGATCTTCCTAAACTCTATCTCCCCTGATGGCGTTAATTTATCCCGTTTTAACAGGATTACCCTCACTGTAGGAAAAGTGGATGCGAGTAGGTGCCTATTTGGTAGCGAGTTAATTAAATTCCGCAGTATTATCACTGGTGAAAAACAATTGTAAGATCAATACTGCCGCGTTATGAATGAGTTTTCGATTAAAGAAGCTGAAGAGCCTGCACGGAACGACTGTAAAGTGATGTTGTTATTGCCGAGAACGTGCATTATTTTCTCTAATGGGATTAGTAGCGGAGCGAAAAATTAAATTTGGCGCTTCTACATCCGTATAAATCCTATTCAGGGAATGTTAGTTGGCTAAACGCAATGAATTTAATCTTTTTCTTCGCTTACCCCAGTTTCTCTTAAGGTACTGTGAAAGGAGGTATTATATATAACGTAATGGGCAAAGGGCGTATGGGTACCGCGTTTAAGAGGCAAAACTATACTTGCAAAACTTTAGAATAGTGGCGTAAGTACGTAAGTTCCTTTTTATTACTTTCTATGTTAAATTAAGTAGAAGCCGGAGGTTTGGTGGAGGCGCCAGTTCAGTTACCTATATTTGATACTGAATTCAATTTAATTGAACATTGAACTTTTATTTTATATACCCTATTAGTTGTATATTGTTAATAAATATACTGCATCTAACTGATGCATCTACTGAGTCTAACATTATTAGTTTAACGTTATTAATAATATTTACTTACGCGATTATAAAAAATTTGTAAGCATATATTAAAATACTTACATTTACAATTCAATAACTGTTCAAAATATATAATTCGCAAATTTGTCACATAAATAAAGTTTTGTTTTGACATACAGCGTTGAATTTTTAAATAAAAACAAGTATTGCACGTTAAAGAACGCCTTACGTAGCGATCTATTATATCTCACAAATCCGGGTTTAAATCCAGAGAGTGAGCAGGGCAGGGGAGTATTTCTACGTCCGCTTCGTGTATGATGTTCTGAGAGATGATCATCAGAAACTTTTTACATGCAACCCGTTGCTTTGTTAAGATTTCAGCATTTTGACTAAACACCTTCAATGTATTTTTTGGCGCGTAGTTTATTAATATCGTGTAATATAATATATAATAGATACACAAGCAGATAATATTTCATGTTTTGCAACATCGTGCATGTTATTAATTTTCTTTTGTTTTTTTTTTGTTTATAATAATGGAAGATTCGGATAAGGTTGGTCCGAATAATTGAGATCCTACTCCCGAATGATCAAAGTGCGTAAAATTCCGTTTTATATATGTATTTCTGTCCGTAATACATCCGTATGTTGAAATTCATAAAATAAATGGACATCTTTGAATAACGCAGAATTACATTTCAAGTTTTTCCTTCACTCGCGCATTGAGTATGCATCTACAGTAACTTCTGGCACTTAAAGGCAATATAGCACATTAGGTATGGTATACGTAAAGTTCAGGCATGGCGAACTGTCTTAGTTAATGGGTAGCACAAGTACACACGTACAACATATAATTCTCCTTTATCAAATATTAATTACTCCGTGAAGGCGTGAATAACTTTACGTAACTTGACAGAAATTACTGGTTTCTAAATGAATACAGTGATTTAATATAAAAGCGTGCAATTTACATTCGCGTCACAAACCAGTGACGCAGAATTATATATTCTGAATCATATTGCAGCAACGGCGTAAGCCAAAAATTAAATATTTATTCAACCATCTTGTGATGGTTAGGTCTCCTTTTCAGTCTTTTTGCTTCAAAAAAATAATTGATTAAGATGAAGTGACAGTTAGGCATCAATTATAGGGCTTGTTGATAAATAACAAAATTTACGGAAAAAATCACAAAATATTTGGTTTTATTTAGGATACAGTACTTGGCCCTCTCGAGATATTTATGCAAGCAAACTGTCTTTTCGTCTTAAACTAAATTCTGACATAAAAAACTATAATTTTTAATTATTTCAAAAACAATGGTAAAAGGTAGTCAAATAAAATCGTTTCGCCTGTTTCTCAGGCAATAATTTTTTCTATTTTAAAAAATTCAGTTTAGTTTCATTTTTTTTTTTTATTTGAATTTGCATTTATGTTTCTCTGTAAATTATTATCCATACACGTAACAACACGATCTTTCTGAAGCTACTCAAGCATTGCTTTAAACGTTTAAGAAGAGATTGTTAAGTTAAAATATTATTTTCTAGAAAAGAGGTATTATTATATTATTATACTTGCTTTTACAAGTATTTTTCCTCTTATAAAAAGAGAAATGCACAAATCATTCTCCCTATCGCTTTGCATTGCTATTATATTTCTTAAATTGCGTGGATAGAAAAGAAAATTAAAACAATCACGGAAGCTATGTATTTATCCTTCTGTACAGGCAGTGATTTAGAACTACCCGATTCGGACACTACAGTTGATTTGTGTTATTATATGAATTACAGATCACTAAAACATTTTTGATGGCTCTTTTGAAGCGTCGTGCATACCAGACTGCAAAAACGAATATGATGGTAATGTAAGACGAATGTAATGGAGGCCAGATAAGTTTGACCGTACAACGTACAGCGAATGCGTCATTTCGCTCACCGATTGCTGACGAACTTCTATAAGCAATACCCATCATCACTCGGCGAAAGCAGTGTATGTATAATGAAGGTATGGATCTTATTGTTAGTAACAGACATCCAAATATGATCATAAAAGAAGTGACAAGGGGACTAGGGGTATTTTAGTTTATCGACAAAAGTAGGAAAAACGAGAAAATTCGCGGAAATTTTGATCGAAACGACACTCTCCAACGCCAGCCACTGCGATCCATTGCGCTAGAAGTTAGGTGTGCGATCGGCGAGATGGCGTAATCCTTCGCTACTCGCTTTTATTCGACTCCGTTCCTTTCACAAAGCTTAACCCTCGGGAAGTCACTGGCACCTCACAGACGCAATTTAGCGTGCAACCTGCTATGCTACTATCTAGCCGCGTCCTATGCAGGAGCCTGGCAGACATCAGGTACGATGTGTTGTTCGTCGCTTCACACTCATGAACAAAAACCACTTTATTCGCGTTCGCGCTAAATGGAAATATACATTCTTTGCCTGGTCGTTTGACCGCTTAAAATGGCACAGAAACACTTAAATTATTACAAAATGGTTGGATTTATGCAGCATATTTTTACAGAATAATCATTCCTGGTAGGTACGTCATATAATTATGTAATAATTAATTCAAAATAGTATTTATCCATCATTATAGTGTTTAAGATTTTATTTTTTTCGTATTTTAGATTGAAAGTTAAATAATCCTATCAGTTCTAGAATAAATAAACGTTAACACGCATGATGGCTAATTAATCGCCTGCAGTGACCGATAACCGTACAGGAAATGATCCTTTTTACGTGAATTCGTTGGTTTGATAAGTAGCAGGTTGCAAGAAGGACAGATATGTGTTTGCAATGCACTCCGGGACTTCTACGAGCAAAAATTAGCGCTCATCAGGTTTGAAAGAGCCGTCTGCTTACCTTCATATTCTTAGGGATATGTGTGTTTTATAATTTAAATTTGTCGACTTGGCATTGGAACAACACGACATACTACATCAAGCAACCATCTCTCGCCTCGAAGGGGTTACAATGTGCAAGTACAATCTTTTGTACTACCATTTAACTCAATTAATTGGACTGTTTTGTTTGTTAAATCAACTCTTACACAAAACTTGTTTAATTTATAATAAACATTTATTATGTTTTTTCTTTCTTGAGATAGCGGCTTTTTGCACAATTTAATGAAAAATTTACTAAATTAAATCATTTTTAACGTTTCGACAAATTTTTTATTATCTTCTTCAGAAAATATCAATGCCTTTTGACATTCTACAATTCAAATTTTATATATATAAAAACAGTTTAAATTTTATAGATGGGTGTATACTTACATACATTTATAATTGCGTTCCTTTATTTAAAATTGTTCTATTATTAAAATTGAAAGAATGACCTCTGTTCAATATATGTTTTTTTTAATGCAGTAAGATTATTCTGATATTTGTGACCTTTTATTCTATTGTGAAGTTGTTGTGACGTTTGTCCTATGTACACACCATCACAATTTTTGCAAGGGATTTTGTATACTACATGACTTTGGTGTTGTAATGGAATACTGTCTTTTAATTTTGAAAAACCAAATTTCAAAATTATTGTGGTTTTTATGTGCCAGTTTTATATTATGCGGGTTAAGTATTTTGTTAAGTTTTTCGGACAATTGTGGAACATATGGGATGCTAACATATTTAAAGGTATTTGGATTTGTGTTTATTATTTTAATGACTTGTTTGGTGTTATAGTGTTGATGTATTTTATTTTTAATGGTTTTTTGAATTAACGGTAAAGGATAGATATTTTTTTGTAAATTAATTTTTACTGTGTTTAATACCTCTTTTCTATATTTTGTATTGGTTAATACAATGGCTCTATAGATTAAGGCAGACATAACATTTTTTTTTTGTAAACGAAAGGTTGGGCAGAATGAAAATTTAAATAACGACCAGAAAATGTTGGTTTATGATATAATTTTGTTACAATTTTATTATTTTCTCGAATCAAAGTAATATCTAAGTAGTTTAAACTGTTTTTTTTTCTATTTCGAGCGTAAATTGTAATTTCGGATGAAATTCGTTGAAGAATTGATGAAATTGTGTGATCTTCTCTTCTGAAATACAAGCCAACCAATCGTCTACATATCTTTTATAAAAAATTGGTTTAAAATCTAAATTTGTAATTACATGTCTTTAGAGATCTTTCGAGAACTAATTGGGCTATTGTGCTAGATATGGGTGAGCCCATTGCGCAGCCATATATTTGTTTGTAAAATTTATTTTGAAACGAGAAATAGGTTGTTGACAAAGTGAGCTCAAGTGCGTTTAAAAATTCATCCAATGGTAATTCGGTATGCGGTTGAAGTTTTTTCCAATTTTTTCTTATAATATTTAAAGCATAATCAACTGGAATATTGGTGTACATAGAGACTACATCAAGAGAAATTAATTTGTCATTATTTTTTATTTCTGCACTGTCAATAATGTTTTAACTCAAACGAGTTTTTTAAAAAATATTCGTTATTATTAATTATATTTGAAATTGAATTGGCAAGATATTTTGATATATTATAAAAAGGACTTTGGATGCATGAAACTATTGACCTAAGTGGGACATCTTTTTTGTGTAGTTTAGGGAGACCCTATATTTTAGGTATATGTGCATTATGTATTTTTAAGTTTTTGCTTGTTCTGATATATGACATTTATGATACCTCATGCAGAATTTTGTAGATAATTAATGATTTTAAATAAATTATAAAAATTTTCATGACGGCTTACTATATAATTGAATAACGCCTCGAATCAGTAAATTTGTTTTCCATATATAATTCACGTCATCTATATTTATTTGGGTGTGCCGCTAATTTTTATAAATAAATTTTACGCTTCGGATTTTTTATTCAGTTTTCAAAGACATTGTTGTTGACTTGTTTAGCTTTGTTTTTATTACATTCCTTTAATATTACGATCACAAATCATCATTTGTACTAAAAGCTACTTGTCTAATAAAATTTTAAATGCATAATTAAAACAATTCAACAATAATGTTTCTGAAAATGAAATAAAAAAATTCCGAAACGAAGAATAGTTTATATTAATCAAAATTACCGGCACAGCCAAATAAATATAGATGAAATGAATTACCTCGAAAACTCAATCTCTTTAGAGGCTTTTAAAACTGAAAATATAATAATTAGGGTCACGTGTAATTCATTGATTCTTTTGAATTTTAAAAGGTTATACATTATTACCAAAACTTGTTTAACAGAAAAAAACACATGTTTTTTGCTTCCAGGCTAAAGCTAGACGTTTATTTATTAGCTCCTCTGCAATTAAAGTGACGAGGCGTTGAAGTCATCCATTTCGACGGGTGATTATCCTCAATTCCGAAGCCAATGCATATCGATAGACGTTAAACGGCAAAAGGAAAACCCGTCTAGTCACGTCCTAGGTGAGAACAGTGCAAGCTGGTGACATGAACGAGACCGCCGAAAGAAGCAGGGTGGCGTTCGGGACGCCGATACTGGCGCCGTGCTCCCGTGCCTGTACCTAAGTGACTCCGATTTTTCACTAGAAATGCCCTCGCCGTACGTAAGCGAATGTAAGCGGCGAAAAAGTCCCCCTAATTTAACCCATACGCAAATTGAGGAAAATTATCATCCTTCTGTTCTCGGTTTTTGTCGAAACAGGATGCCTAGCGATATTGTAACAACTTTTTTTCGCTGCTGTTGTGAGAATTTTTACTTTTTAACGATCGCATGTTCCGGGAATGTTAAGCGTGACCAGAAGTACTTAAACCGACACTGATAAATGCGACGTGTATTTATAAGACCTCCAATTCAGGCACCTAAATATATAATTTTCGATTAAATTTTATTCAAAATAACTAAGTAATTCTAGTTGTAGTATTTCCGATTTCTCTCTTTTGAACACTTAGAATTTAAAAACAAGGTATTAGACATTTTAGAAGAACAATATAATATATTTTTGTGGGCCACATTGGCGAAAGCTGCTGTCGTTAGTTTTCCAAGGAAATAAAACTAACTGAAAATTATTTAAGAATCCTAAAAAAAAATATTTAACTATACAGAGTGTCCGAAAAATATATGAACGCGGTATTTTAAAAGGAACACTTTATACCGGCTGTCCCAAAGTGTATTAGAACCATATGGAGAACCATGCATTAGAATTAATCCAAATGTAGTATCTGCAAGTTATTCAAAGTGAGTTAATCCAAAATATTTTTCAAAAAAGCAACGTTGTCGCTTTACCAATCCAGGTAATAGGATTTTTTCAATTTAAGCGGAATCTTTTTTCATTATTAAGTTCCTCATTCACTTCTGTACAACTTTTCCATATGCTTTTCTATCATCTGAAAGCGTTTTCAAAATAAACATAATTTCAATATCTTTCGCAAAAATTCGACCCTTAGAGGAGTACGAATATCTTTGCTACTAATGACCGTTTGCACCATCTTCTGTTAAAATTATGGTTTAAGTAAGTGTAACTTAAATCTTAAGTAAGCTTGCAGTAAGCTTTGCCCTAAAAATAAATAGTCAACCTTAGTTAAGCTAGTGAATTTTCGCTTGCCACTGCCAAACTAACTCAATGACCATTAAAATCTGATGTTTGCCGCTTGTTTATGTCTATGTATATATGTTTGTCGTATGATAGTCTATAAGCATATCAGAGTTTGTTAAACTATTCATGTAAAAATATGTGAGAAAAGGAATCGTGCGCCGAATTTTACAAGAAAAGAGGAAGTGCTATGCTTAAATTTGATTAAGAAGTATAGTGGCATATTAAGAAAATAATAAAAAAATCATGCTGTGATTTGGCGGAGGAGCATGGAACAATGTTATGAAAGAATTTAATATACAATGACGTATAGCATACAAAAGATAATTTGAAAAAAAGTTGATAATAAGAAAAAAGATACTCGTAAGCGAGCTACTGAAGAACGATTGGGCTTGTACAAAACAAAAGGAGGGCCTTCTGAATTAAAGTGTGTAGATGCCTCTTATGATTTCACACTGGAGATCTTGAAAAAAGTGTTTATGGTTTGAGTAATAAATTCGATGGAGATATTGCAAAAGAAAATTATGAAACCATCACTATATGTATGTGTCGAAAATGTAAGATTATTCTGTAGTATAGATTGGTAAGTTCTTCAAAATTATGTGTTGGTTATGTCAGTGAATTTTAAATTATGAAAATATGAATTTGGATCAAAAATAATAAAATTCAATGCATACACTTCGTCATCTGCTATCTCACATTTACCCAACAGTTTTCATGCTCTTTTCTGTCAGAAGTACTTACAAATAACACAATTCTAGCGCACAGTGGTATAACCCTTTGTTTACATGTTACATGTAACAACTTTAACCTTGAATAAATACATGTAACAACTTTAACCTTGAATAAATGACGGTACTTTTATTTTCTTAAGTGACACTTGATAGGCCACTTAAATTTTGAGTGGCAGTAACTAGAAGTGCTAATTCTGAATATAGCTTAATGAAGCTTCGGATTAGCTTGAGGTGACATCCAATTTAAGTAAAATATGCAAAGCGTTTCATAAATTGCATTTACGAGGCATGTATGTATAAAAAAATATCTCAAAACCATTTTTCTTTAAATGGAACACCTTGTATATTAACCGCTCTTTACAAAGACTGATTTTGCTTTTCAATAATGTGTAGTGTTTCTATACCTATACCTTTGCGAGTTTTAGTTGTGAAAGCATTTTTTGCTTATGCTTCA
>RXPK01003752.1:0-32947 GCA_004143645.1 Protaetia brevitarsis
GCGACTCGGAACGCAGCCCATGAATTTTGTGCAATGGTTAACAATTTACCTTTATGTTGAAGTTACTTAAAATAATTGTGGGAAATTTAAATTTGGTTATTATTTATTCCAGACTTCAGACTTTATTTCTAGTTAAGAGCTGTTAAAACTGATTCCATGTTGAAATTGATTGTTTACTACTATTTTTATTAAATTTATTTTACATAAAATGTTTAAATTATTAGATGTAGGTAATTTTATTTTAGGTAGGACAAAATGAAACAGATTGGGGCATATGTTCTAAAACTTCAAATGACATTTGTATTGCAGGCGGGAAATTACACATTATAAATCCAAATATGCCCAAAAAAATGGAAAAACAGTGCATGTATCCCAATTACCTCATGTGGTTCAATTTTTGATAAAATGCATATCTACTGAAATGTTTTGAAATTAATAGCGTGATGTACAAGAAGTTTATATCAAATTCCCTGATAAAAGATCGATAACTCATTATCTAATCGATTCGAAATCTCTACAATTGGAAAATTAAAGAACACATTAGATTGACTATATCTGAAGGAATTTAAGTTGCGTAGATGTTTCCGACAAGGATAATAAATATTCTTACAACTTGCTTGATTTTTATTATTATATACAATCATTCCATATATTTAATGTATAAGTATATAATTAATTGATTAATTAAATATTAAAAAATAATAAGGGGGTATTATCATAAAAACGTGTAAATGAATAATTTATCATAAACTAGAATAATCCCGCGGTACACAAGGCATTAGAAAATATTGTAGTTGGCATCTAAATTAACAATTATTACTATATATATTTTAAATAAATAATAATAAACGTTTAAATGAATAATCTATATTAATAACAAATAATAAATTTAGTTCATAAGACCCGCAATGCTCTGGAAAATATTTTCGAAGGTAAACTCTTATGTTGTTATCAAATTGTGCTTTAAATTGTTGAGCAAAGTTAGATAACTCTCCATCTCTTCTTGCAATCCGTGACTGTATATTTACTTAAAAGTCTGATTGATAATAGAAAAACAGTAATAGCTTGAGACTCTTCTAAAAATAGTCGTGACAAATGCATAATATTTGCGTTATCAATTTTGCATAGGAAGTGCTCAAATTCTTCCGCAAAATATTGAACAACAGCTGTTGTAATTATCAAGGAATGTTGCCATCAGCTCAATAGCTTTTTTTGCAAACGCTTGTATATCATATCCGATTTCGGCATATGCTACCACACAATTAATATAAAATATAATTACTTATGTCAATTCCGGTTTAAATTTGCAAACCAAATGATGAGAATTTATAAACCATGGATACTCAGGGCGGAATTTTAGAAAACTTTCGCACATGTACACCAGAAAATCCTCTTCACTTTCATCAGGGTAACATTTAGAACTATTATATTCTTTAAACTTTGTCAACGCAAAGTTGTAAAGATTGCTCTGTTCTTCACCATGAGAATAGAAGATTATATTCACCCAACATTCCGGATGTTCCCGATAAAATTGTGTAAAAATTATTTCTGACAGGAACGTTTTGAGCAATTCGTAATTCAGTTGATCAACTACTTCAGAGGGCATAATGCGGATAAGTTCGCGTTTTTAAGATTTATTTCTGGTTCTGCATTTGAATCAAGCTGCTTATAAACTTCCATTATAAAAGCGGCTTTGTATTTATCGGGAACACTAGAAATGTTAAGAAGCAAATCATGGGCTTTAACGTCTTGTTTATCGATTCCATGCATTGCAACTTGCAATAGTTCCCAAAATTCTGAAGTAGGCACCATGTACGCATACTGCAAAGTTTTTTTGAATAAAATGGTTCTAAGGGATATATTTGTTTCTTTCGAAAATTCATTTCGAATAAATTCGCAAAAATCTTTCAAGGGAAAAATAATTTTGCTTATATGAATAGCATGTTTTCGTACAGAAACTGCCATTTTACGTAAGGTTGCTACAAATGATAGCTACTTTCTCAGGGAGGCGCATTGTAATACTGTATAGGGGCTTTAATGCGTACTTTAGATAATCCCCTTTACAAAACCCTGTTAATATTTCTAAACCCTGCATTGGATTGGACAATTTTTTAAAAGACGCTAGAATTTTCTGCTGTATGTTAATTTTGTCTGATGAATTAATATCCTGCACATTAATTTTTCCGTCTTCTGTTGGAGGAAACAGTGCAGCGGTGTTTAAAAATGCATTTTCATTTACTTGAATTAAAATAAGTATTGCGTCGTTCTTATCACTCGTATCTGTTCCTTCTTTTATGGTATTAATACAGTTAATAGTGATATTCTCTGGTATATTACGAAACGAATACAAAGATAGCTCTCGCATAAATTTTTTCTTTTTATAATTGATTGAATACGTAATAACACATCTAATTTGTTAAGAATTTCGTCTTTATGATGTGATAAATACCACGAAAATAAGGAACGCTTAGTAAAAAATTCTTCTGGAAACTGCCAAATTATAGGATTAAATTCAGCAAAATGTAGACGAACATAAAAAATTATAATATTCCGCAATTCATATCGATATTCATCAAAAAGAGTTTTTATCAAAGGAAGCAAATTCAGTATTAAAATTTTGTCATCTGATTGTGTAGATTCATTATAATTATGAACAAAATTTATATATCTGACTTGCATCCCCTGTAACTCTTTTTGATCTTCAATTTTATCTATATATTTTTTAATTCAAGAATACATGCTTTTCTGTATTGAGGTATTGCAGTAAAAATATCGTCACACCAATATCCAGCCAGTTCTTTCAAATATGCTTGCATTTCTTCTGAAATATCTGATTGTGGGTTTTTATTTAACAGATGCCCAATACGCTTTTCCAAACCATGAAATTCACGTATACTGATGTCTTGCAAACTTAAATTTTTTTGGATAGCATCGATACAATGCCAGTGTTCTGTACTGAGCAACTCAATATCAGGCCAATCCCATAAACTAGAGAAAAAATATTTTAAACTTACTATGTCATTTCTATATCGTGTTTGCATATATTGCAGCAGCTCCAAAAGTAGTTTGAGTCATTATTATACTGGCAGGTTTTATAAAGCAAATTTAAAAAGGTAGCTCTTTTGTTCGTATCGGAACAATGGTTGATCTTATCCATTAGGTATGGAACAGACGTTTTTAGGGGGCAAAGATAAATTAGCTTTTCTTGATCTTTTATTTTAGCCATTAATACATCATTAACGAATGCTAGAAGGTATATAAAGAAAGTAAATTCTCATGAATATATTCTGGATTATCATGTAAATTACTACCAAATTTTTGTTTGAAAGTATCATTCAAGAATTTATAACGCCTGTTTACTGAAACATATTTAACAAATTTACCAATTCTAGTGGAGGATGATAGACATGTACGGCAAAAGTCTTTTTTATCATCGCCAATTCTTGTTGTAACATATTGTTGAAAATTTCAGGTTCTTTCTTAAGTTGTTGGTATAAAGCTCTATTTCCTAAAGTTAAGTATTGGTTATCCATATCGTTTAATAAGTAGTCGTCGTGTTTGAGTATTTTGTTACTTAATCGCTTTCCAATCTTTCATATTTTTGCATCGTATGTTTTGGCCAATTTCCAAAATAATTCATTGTCACGTTCTAAAATTAATTTTAATAAGGTAGTCTTATGATAATATCTAACCTCGAAGTGGTTTGCAAATACTTAAAATAATAGTCAAAAAAATTCCATATTTCGTTTCAACAGAACAGACAATTGTTTAGGACTAAAACCAATTATATTTCTCAATTTTTGTTTTCATAACATCTATTGAGCAATACGGTAACATTATTTCGTGCAGATGTAATACCGTATTTGTTTTCAATAGCTCAAAATATTATTTGCTTTTTTCTCGTCAAATAAATTATTTGATATTCTGTAATAAGCTTCATTCTTGTAGAGTAAGATACCTGCGGTAGAATTTCGTTTACAAAAATATTCGCATCCATATGTTTAAAGGTTTTCTTAAAAAATCCGAATTTTTTAGAAATTTTTCCAATATGAAAAGAATCTCCACTTTTAGTAATTCAATAGTTTTTGTGTGCACATAGTGCAGCAGTAACTGAAGGTGAAATGACGTATCAAGTTTATTTTTGGATTCCAAATTCGTGATAAATTCGATTATTAAATTCTCTTGGGATATTTTACTGTTTAATTCGTTGACAAATGCATTCAAGCTTTTCTTCTTTTCCTCAACGGTTACACCTGGCAAATTATGAAATTTCTCGGTAAGTTCTGCTTCAACGTCCATCTTTTTAGGTAGTACAATATTTTATTAAGTTTGCATATGTCACCTGAAATGAATTAATCGAATTAGATAATATCTTTAAAAAATACTACAGGTACACAAATCTACTTGGATAAAATGAATCTTTCTTAGCAATAATTAAAGAAGCGAAAAAAGAGGCTGACTAGGACTTGCTCTTACGAACAGAGTCCAACGGAACAAGTTTAATCGCGGTTCTTCCTATGATAAGCTGTTTGCGCCTAACAGTGAGAAAAGGTGACTATTGATACTTTGATTTTTAGATTATATCTGTAAGAGTGTGTCCTATTTTTATGATTTTTTTACTACAACATTAAAAGAAGTTATAATGATTTTATCTGATTTAAAATTAGCAAGTTTTTGATCTCTTGTAAATAAATCATGTTTAAATGTTATGAATCGCACTAGTTGTAATTCAGTTGTAAAACAAATAAAATTGTCAATTTAAACAACAATCGCAATTAACTATATTCCTTTTTTACTAAAAGCGTTTCACACTAGCTTTCAGTAGTTACAAGTGCTTTTACCTTGCCGAATTAATTATTATAAAATGATCAATGATCAAAGGCTCTGCTCCGATAAGCCATTGAAAAGTGCCCCTAAAGCTATCGGGCTAAAATTAAAGCAAATAAGTACTACTGTCACACATACTGTAAATATCAAAAATTAGCTCAATCGATGCCACCCCATTCGAGATATTAACACAAGGGTGGAAAAATTCCATATTTTTTTTTTCAGGAATTACTTAAGCTATCACGTTCAAAAAAATATGTAAGTAAACACTGATTATGGGCATTCTATAAAAAATCAAAAACTAATTCCGTTCACTCAGTTCAAAGTTATTATTATTTTCCCCTTTTTAGGGGTGGCTTTTTTGAGTTTGGTTCAAGGTGCCAACTTGGCTTTTTATTATATTAGACCGTATGCATTTAGGTTTATTCTGTATTTTTTTCAGTTTTTTTCGGTGTGGTTGAACATGTAAATAAAAAATAAAATCTCTTTGAATGATCTTAGTAAGGACAATTTGTTATTGTTTATTTTAGGGTTAAAACAATTGTTCATCCATCAATTTCAGAATTATCTGTATGTATGTTTCAGCCCTAGTAGTTATAAAAGTATCAAAATATAAAAAAGAAAATTATAACAACAAAATAATATTTTTTTCTGTACACGTAGTTGAAAGTTATTGTTATTTTCCTTTTTGAAGGGCGGTTTTTTTTAGGTGAGTTTAATGTGTCAATCGGATTTTTTGTTATATAGTAATGTATATGTATTTGGGTTCATTATATATTTTTCTCTTTCTGTGTGGTAGAACATGCAAATAAAAAAGGAAAATCATTGAGCGGTTTCAGGATTATTTATGTGTTGTACATTTCAGCCCTAGTAGTTATGAAAGCACTGAGCCATAAAAAATAATTCTGTAAGAATAAATGATAATAAGTAATATATTATTATATAATATATTATCTGTTGTTACATTTATTATTAAGATATATGTATTCATAATCAATATAAAATAATATTTAGCTCCGTACACGAAGTTCAAAATTTCCTTTGGGGAAAGGTGGTTTTTTGAATTTAAGGTTCCAACTTGACTTTTTACTATATAGTAATGCCTGCATTTGGGTTTACTATATACTTTTTTCCTAATAAATTCTTTACAAGTGATGTCATACGAACTGAGAAGTTTGTTTAAGTTTTATTCTTCCAGATATTTTTATTAGCAAACCACCGCGATTAATACACTTATGTGAGAGCATATTTTAACTTACTTTCTGCAGCACTGCTGTGTATTCTACATAAAGAAATTACATTAAACAACAGTCTCCAAATTCTCACAATCAAATAATTGTCATATTAAAACAAATTATGCACATCTCAGAACATATATTAAAGAAATGTATAATAAATGCATATATCTATTTGGCAGTAAGAACAAAAGTAAAATACGAACATCGGTTCTGTTCAACATTAAGAAAATTATAACAACTACAAATACATAGCTTGTTGCAATAACAAATGTGGATAGAATTATGTTGTTACTAGAACAATAAATATCTAACAGAGATTTGATTGATTTATGTCAATATGTTATATCATATAAAAACATATATATATATATATATATTATATATATATATATTGTACCAAAACGCATAGATTTATAGTAACAAAAAAGCAAGTCGAATGGTTAAATCCAACTTAAAAAACATCCCCCAAAAGGAGAAAATAATTCGAACAGCGTGTGCGGAATTAAATATTATTTTATTGTTACAATATTCTTTTTTATATTGTCGATGCTTTTATAGATATTAGGGCTGAAATGTAAATATAATAATCCTGAATCCGATCAAATGAATAATTTGAATTTTATATCCTTAAAATAATCGATAACCCAATGCTGCTGCTAAGATCAAAGAGGTTTTATTTTTTAATTGTATTACTTCATTGAAAGAACTTGACGAAATATATAATAAACCCAAATATAAATATACACTCATATATAATAAAAAGTTAAATTGGGACCCTAAACCCAACTCAAAAAAATCCGCCTTAGGAAGGAATAATAATAATAGTTTTGAACTGCGTGTACGGAATTAAATATTATTTTATTGTTACAATATGCTTTTGTATATTTCGGTGCTTTTATAACTAATAGGGCTGAAACATTTATACAAATAATCCTGAAATTAATCGATGAATAATTATTTTAACCCCAAAAATAACCAATAACAAATTTCTCCTACTACAATCATTCAAAGAGATTTTATTTTTTATTTACATGTTCTACCACACAGAAAAAAACTAAAAAATATATATAATAAACCTAAATGCATACGGTCTAATATAATAAAAAGCCAAGTTGGCACCTTGAACCAAACTCAAAAAAACCACCCCTAAAAAGGGGAAAATAATAATAACTTTGAAATGAATGGAGAGAATTAGTTCTTGATTTTTATAGAATGCCATAATCCAGTGTTTACTTACATAATTTTTTTGAACGTGATAGCTTAAGTAATTCCTGAAAAAAAAAAATATTGAATTTTTCCACCCTTATGCTAATATCTCGGATGGGGTGGCATCGAATGAGCTAATTTTTGGTATTTATAGTATATGTAACAGTAGTACTCATTTGCTTTAATGTTCAGCCCGATAGCTTTAGGGGCACCTTTCAATGGCCTATCGGAGCAGAGCTTTTGTAATTAGCTAATATACCAGCGTTAGCGAATATTAGCGACCTTAAACGATTGTAGACACTGGTACTGTGTTCTTAATCGGGAGAATTACATAGAAACGTGGATACAATTCAAGAAAAAAGGTAGTTGTATTTACTAACACGTCGCTTTGAATAGTAAAAGAATATTGTTAATATATAGTATAATATAGTTATTAACTATAATAAATTTTGATCGCTTTATCTTTGTCTAACAGCAAGTTTGAGACAGTGGCGTGCTCCATTTAGCGTGTGTGTTTCGGTAAAAAAAAAACTGTCAAGGGAAATGCTTCCAAGATTGGCGTAGTTAAAAGGAAAATAAATAGCGGTCTGATGAGAAATGACGGTCGCAAGTGAATAGGGGTATCGTGGTTTAGTGACAAAAGTAGGAGAAAACGAGAATACGCCGAAATTTCGAAGCCAACCTCTTCACTGCAAACGCGTTAAACTGCGTTAAAAGTTAGGAGCGCGACCTCATATGCTATTCTCGATGCGCGCCATCTGTAGGAGTCTAGCAGACGTGACGTACGATTAGAAGCTTAAAATTCGTACTAAGTATTGAACATGTCATATCTTTCTATTTCGTCCCAATTCATTCTAGACTTTTGTATGGCATTATATTCTTGGGCGCCTTGCCCAGAGAAGCCTGTCGGTTCACGCTTATGAATAGTTAAATGTATCAAATTCGACTACTCTTTTACCGGCCAGTAATGTCATTGCACCCAACAAAACACATATATTTTGGTGTGAAAAATTGCAAATTTCTTTCTTTCGATTAAGGCGTCGTAGTTTGGATATGCTTTTGTTTTAGATATTCATATTTTGAATACTATACATACATACTTAGCTTGGTACAAAACAGTGAAACTAAAATCAATATAATTATGTACAAGTGTTATTATGTCCGGCACGTTGTTTTAACTATAGTCCAAGGTAACTTGATTTTTTAAATAGCACCCTATACCTTTGTTTATATTAAATCAACCTTACACAAAACTCTTTTAATTTATACTAAACATTTATGATCGAATTTCTCATTAATTTTCATGTCGGTTAGTATGTGAACTTTCTATAATTGTATGTTTCTATAACACAATAAAAGTTGACACAACCCTAAAATGTGCGCGCTGCGGTTTAACTTTATTTTGACATCATTTAATGTCAAATTTTAATCTACAGAACGTGTTTACGTGATGTCCATTTTCTATATTTTTTTGAAATAATCTCTTATTTCTGAAAATATAAAATATTTTAAGAGCATCGTCAATTTGTTAAGAATATGTGTTGTGTCCACTTCTTGCAATGTTGTGTATACTGACTTATTTACAGAATGCAATTGCATTCTTCTGAGTTGAGTTTACGGAAAAAATCTATTTCGACTTCACACGTTTAAATTTTTTTCTTAAGGCACTTTACAGTTCGCAATTTTTTGTAATCGCGTGCAAACAAAATTGCGCGCATGAAATATTAGACAAGTTCTATTCCGTCAATAACCAATAAAAGCACACCGGCGATCGAAATCCATTGAATGCACATGCGCTATTGTATGCACGCCAATAAAAAATTGCGAACCTGTAAAGTGGCCTTAATACTATACCGGATTCTACATTTAGAAAAGGTTCCTTCAATAATAAATATAATAAGTGGTTATATCTTCTTCTTTTATCTACCTTCGCTGTAGATTATTTTCTAATAATTCTAATTATCTCAATGATACACTGATTTTATTCGCAATCATTATTATTAAAAGCATTTGATTGAATACATTAGAAGAGTTTAGGTTATCAAGACATAATTTCTGGAATATTAAGATCATACAGTAATTTGAATAACCCTTTGTGTTTCTATTAAAATCTGTATACTACATAAGTATATAACAACAAAGTGTATTTCAACTTATATTGCACCGATACCCGAGAGCATCAACAGAGGGTACTAAAACACTCTTAAACTCCTTTTCAAATCCTACTCATAGATTTATAATATTATTAATAATTTAAAGGGTTCTTGAAAATAATTGTGAGAAACATTTGAAAGAAAAATCGTTCAAAATGTTAAAGAAGGTAAAAATAAAAAAAGATGGAGAATTTGAAAAAATAAAAAATAAAATAAAAAAAAAATTCCTGTAGTATCCGGGCTAGACGTGTTTTCATCTCGCTCTTCACGCTCTGTTTTAAATCTTAGGTGTGATATACAAGTAATAATGAGTAAAACCGTACTAAAGCCGTTAAAACAATTGGGCAGTAAAAGAAGCGATGAAACTTGTTTAAGTGATTTTATGGAGACCGATTAATAGAAGATATACATTGTAAGACACAATTAATCATCAACGACGGAGGTAACGATACTGGAGGAAACAAGTATAGATTTAATAAGATTATTAACTAATACAACAAATTGTCAAGAGCCAAGTAATAACACATTTGGAAAACGAAGGAAGTGAAGATTTAGTGAACACGTCTTTCATTTCAACATCATCCGTGGAGACGCTGGTCGAAACAAAGAGAACCCAAAGAAGCGTAACAAAAACGTGGTGAAGCCGCGTGTAAACATAAATAAACGACAAACACATACAGGTTCATCGAATAAGAAGTTCACACAACAAACACAAAGCAAGGATAAGATGGTAATCGGGGAAAATAATGACTTAATTCCGGTGGATTTGTGGCGGCCTGCCCGAAGTTCTGGCTCTATACGTTGGTAGGTGTAGAGACGGTACTAAGGAGGACGATATTAGAACCTATATTGAGAGAAAGGTAAATGGAGCGAATGTTAGTGTTCAAAAGCTACAATCGAAGAGCAAGAATTCGTCCTTCTATGTGGGTATAGAGGCTGATAAGCTAGAACAACTATATAAGCCGACATTTTGGCCGAAAGGTATCATTGTACGTCGATATAAGCTTTTTCGTCTCAGGAGCACGTCGAATGTGGAATCACTAATATAGAAGAGCAGTTTAAACTTATAAATGTGTTCAGGTTAACACATTTGAACATACAAAGTATTATAAATAAAACCGACGCCTTACAAGTGTTCTTAATCAGAACATGAATTGATGGTATTGTGCCTGGCAGAAACCTGGACTCATGAAGGTAGTACGCAAGTTGCGGTTATACCCGGTTGGGCGCCCATTCTCTAGAAGGGAACATTTGCATGGAGGCTGTGCTAAATATGTAAGATCTGATGTGCAGTATAAGGAGGAACGTGGGCTTTGTGCGTTTGCCGTGGAGATGTTGATTGATGGAGGATGTACTTTGTCGATCATATGTGTATACAGACCTCCAAGAGGTGACGTAGACCAATTCATTGAGAATGTTGTCGGATGTCCTGTCATATGTGTGTATTCGTACTGACTATGTAGTGTTGTGTGGTGAGTTGAACATAGACTGGCGTGGAGATTGTTCGGCTACAAGAAAGTTTCGTGATCTTTTTGATTCTTACGGTTTAATAAATAAGAATAGACTACTGACTCGAATGCACACAAATAGCGGAGGAGCAGTAACTGGTTCGGAAATAAACTATATTGTATGTAACTTCCCGAAGGGAGTTGATATTGCGTGGTGAATCCGGGCTCTCGGGCCATTGTGCACAATTGCTATCACTAGAAAGTACAGAGAATATTAATAATAACAGCACTGGTTACGATAGGGAGAAATGTATCCAAGCAAATATTGAAAACTTAAGAGCTGCGTTGATGGAAGACGAATGACAGTTAAGTGGGTTTGACAGTGTGGACCCTACATTTGATGACTTCTTGGGGCACTTTGTGTATCACTTCGAAACTTTGTGCACCAAACATTCGTGTGGATCGGGTGATGTGCCGGTGTCAGTGACGAAGAAGCTGAGTGATGTTATTAGTGCATCTCTCGTGGACTTGATAAACTTGTCGTTTGAGACTGGTAGGTTTCCGTGGTCTTAAAAGTTGTCGCGTGTGGTCCGATCTACAAGAAAGAGATGTGGGAAGACTATGGATAGCTACGGGCCGATATCGGTTTTGAGTGGTTTTCGAAAGTCATGCGGAGAGAATTAACTACGTCAAGATCATGTATTTTCTGGAACATAGTAAAGTATTGAGTGATGCACAGCATGGGTTCCGGCGCCGAAAGTCGACTGAGTCGGCGTGTATAGATTTTGTAGAGTATATAAAATTGAACTTAGATAAAAAGAAACCAGTGGCAGGCTTGTTTCTTGATTTTTCCGCTGTTTTCGACTCTCTTGATTGAAATAAATTGCATGCGCTGGGTATTCGCGAAAACGTGCTGGAGCTCATTCTGTCATTCTTAGACGATAGGTCTCTTGTTATTGATGTGAACACTCAACCAAGTGTAATGTGAAGCTTGGAGTGGCTCAGGGCTCGATCTTGGGACCACTCCTCTTCGTGCTATTTATTAATGATATGGCGGATCATATTTCGGGTGGTCATCTTATAAATTACGCGGACTACACGTCGATTGCCGCAGCGGCTGAGAATACTGTACAGCTGGAAATGCGTGTAACTAGTGTCACGCAGTTGCTTGAGGAGTGATGCAGTAGGAACCGCTTAATTTTGAATAGTAATTTTAAGAGTGATTGCAATAACCAGGCTACCCAGAAACACATGTAGAGGTGTTCAGTTAGTTCCTAAGTCTAGCGTCACGTATTATGTATGTGTAGTATGTAGTGTTGTTTTTATAGATATACATCCTACATAAAGGTGGGTTTAGTGAATGGTGAGGTTGGTCATACTACATACATAATTTATTCTATCGTATACGTAGGTGTAAAATATTTTGTAAATCAAAAATTAAATATATTCAGAGTAAATTATATCGATAGGTTTTGCTAATTTTCATCCAAGTTAGTGGTTATCACCTTCCTCATGGGTATGTTTTCAAGTTGTTCATGACTTTCTACCTCAAGGAATTCTGCTTTTCCTTTTACTTGAAGGAAATTTTTGAAGACTATTCTTGAATTTAATGTATAAACAAATCACATATATGATGGTCTATTTTATTTTGAAAATGTGTATATTGCTTTTCATAACTTTTAAATAATCTCGGCTCATTATAGCTTCGGTTTTCCAATTATAATAGGTATCTAGTGAAACGAATTCAAGGAGAGATATGTCTGGGGCGTATCTCAACAATAGTGGGGAATTAAGAAGTAAAGTATCACTATACTACTTCCTTTTGATTTGCCAATACCGATCATATCCTTTTTCAAAAATTTCGAAATGGTGAATGGCACCATGTTTATGTTTATGTAGCCAAATCTTTTGCGAAACATACATAAGTTTATAAAATTATATGGATGTGCTCTTCTTGAATTCATTGATTTTAAATAGATTTCATGAAATATAAGATATTACATTTCGACTCCTTTGCCAAATGCCAAGTAAATTTTGGTACAACATGTTTGCATTTTAACACTGCGTAGGCTTTCACGGCCGGTGTAACTAACTGTTACACTTCAGGATAACTGAACTAACCAGTTCAGTTATCCTGAAGAAGCTGTCAGTATGAACAGCGAAACGTCGAGCGAAAGTTTTGACACACGGCGAAACCCGCAAGAAGCTGTTAGTTATGTTTGCATTTTGTTCATTAAAATATCTTATTTTTTTATTTATGTCTTAAAATGTGTAAGTATTTAATTTGCATGAAGAACTAATAATATTAATAAATTCTTGCAATTATTATTTGTTTGTACGTTATAGCAAATTACCAAACTTACGTTGTCGTTTCCAGAATTTATAAAATAACTTTATACCTAAATAAAACTAGTTAATTACTCAGATTTGTTATGAATACAAGTTATACCCTTACTTGTAAGGTATAAAACTTATTTACTTCGGGATAATTGCTATGTAACTATGTAATTGACACAATTGAATTTATATAAATAGTAAGAGATCGCCCAATATTGTGAAACACCAAATTCATTCAAAATACATTAAAAATCAAACCGCAATAATATATAGATTTCCTTTAAATATTAAATAATTTAAATTCTTCTACCTTGTATGTATTTTACACGTATTCTTGTTATATATTTATTATACTTAGTGCCAATGTAAAATCTACTTTTATGCAATATGCTAAAAAAGCACTCAATGTATTTCCAACACCGGCGTATACAAATGGTTGAATTTAGAAAATGATACTATAAGTTATGATAATGATAAAAACATGTACTGGTGCCTGCGTACCTATCTAACAATATACACCTAGCAAATAAATAATTGAGCAATTTACATAATATGTAAGTAATTCATGCGTAAATTAATGAAATATTTTACAACATTTTTTTTGGTTAGTTTAGGTTATAGTACACCAGAATCATGTAGAGGATACAGAGTTAGTTCAATTATTAATGCCTTACCTTAAGTTTGCTTTAATTAATATTTTCCGATTCCTGCATTTATTCGTATATGTACAATGCAAAAATTACACTCCCAAACCTAATCAAGCTCCAAGCTAAGCGAAATAGTATGCCTACTTATAACAAAATCTATACCACATCTAAACTCTACCGGCCCGCGCAGTAAACACAATTCGGATGAGGTAATTTCTTATTCACATCTGTAGTTTTTCTTTTCTATGTTGTACACTGTATTACAAAATTAATGTCGAACCCTAACGGAGATAATATCAAACCTTTTTCTTTATGGAAGTGGCCTGTACGTAGACCCATCTCAGGGAAGTCCTAAAATGGTTTTTTTTTGCAGATATAGTAGTACCTTAATCAGTACGTTGTTAATTGCACCAGTAGCACACAGGCAAGCCAGCTTTTGTATGCCACCTGGCGCTTATAAATCTGTGAACAATTCCAAACACGGGAAGAAGAAAGAGTGTTTGTGTGAAGTGAAATTAATATTTATTTATATTTAGTTATTTCCATTTTTAGTTTACCATAAAGGATGTTAAGTAAATGTATTTATTGATTTATTGTAAAAAAAAGGTGCGTGTGTATTTAATTCTGTCAGTCAAATTAAACGAATTGCCTATAAGTTTTATTTACTGCCATAATATACAATACAAGAAAGTGCAACTCTCAATACATATGAATTCTAAATTGACAAAAAAAGCGACAAGTGTTAGTCACAGTGGATATATGTACTATCTAAAATAAAGTAATGAATCGGAAAGTAATAAAACCTAGTGAATCTCAAACTAGCAGGTATAGGGGGGAAATCGGTGAATAGTATACTGGGCTACGGTTTTACTACGCCACTGCGCTATATTGGGGTCAATATACCTGACAGTTTCTTGGGTTATTCCACGCTGCATGTACTAATGTATTTATTACATAAGCAATAGATATTATGTTCTTATTTGTTATTTAAAAACTTAATAAAAGAAGAAATTATTGAAGAGTAATATGAAATATATTTATATTATAGCACAATAAGAAATACACTGTTAGTATATGAAAATAATATGTATCTTAAATGTACATTTTTAAAATACTGTATTTTTTTTTCTTTTAAAACTGAAATCTTTACTTTTATTTCAAAATAAAGCAAACATAACGCAAACATAAAAAAATAATTGAATATCAATATGAAATACATTTATCTAATCGCAATAAGAAATAATACAAGCGTGACGCCCAAATATAATGGAATAACAAACCGAAATATTTAATCCAATTAGTTCGAAGTTTCTATGGAACTATATTGCATATACTTTTATTTAAATACTATTTAATAAATTATGTATTTACTCTCCCTTATGAATGCACTAAAATTAAATTAAATGGAGCATTATCTTACATTATTAC
This sequence comes from Protaetia brevitarsis, assembly GCA_004143645.1. Classification (NCBI taxonomy): domain Eukaryota; kingdom Metazoa; phylum Arthropoda; class Insecta; order Coleoptera; family Scarabaeidae; genus Protaetia; species Protaetia brevitarsis. Next base: position 15,285 of record RXPK01003752.1, read on the forward strand.
GGGTAATACGAAACGAATGTATGCTTCCTTCATTTATATTTATGCTTTTTTTAAGGATCTTGTGTTTCTGGCTAATAAATAATTACTATAAGAATATTCATAATAGTTGAGTCCTTTCAATATCATGCAAAACCCTACGTATATCTCAACTAAATTTCCTTCATTTAATTTTAGAAAAAAAGCAATAACCGCTGGCAAAGATAACCCTTCCTATAGGTCAACTTTCAATATAATATATATAATATTAAATGTCAGTAAGAACTATTGAAACAAGTGGGTGATGCAAAACATTATCTTTGATAGTAAAATGTAATGCAATATTGTATTACGCCTGAATTGCGCAGATCCATTTATGGCATTACATAAAATGTATATTGTAAGCAGTTGTGCTATCTGGGCTACCCTGCTTAGAACTCTTTGCAGTCGTTCTCCGAGGACGCGCCCTCTGATATTAATAATAATAATAATAATAATAATAATAATAATAATAATTCATTGGCATCCCCCAACAGCTTTCGCTAATTACAAGGGGCATGGGCCCAGCCATGAGTTATTATCACGCCTGCGTCCGAGGAGCGACTTAAGATATTCGTCTCTCAGCATTTGGCAAGGAGTGAGGGAAACCACGAAAACCTCACTCTGAGAGCAGTCCGTCGGGCTCGAACCGAGAACCCGCGAACGATAGCCAAAGCGTTGCAAGCCACCAGACCATCAGCCGGGATTATGATGATTAGATCTTCAGTGTATCAAGTAATACAATCCTTTCCTGGTTAATTTCCGGATTAGCTCGTCCACTAGGGCAAGGAACATTTCAACAAAAATGGACAAGTAGAGACGACACTATGTTCTGCTGATGACCTGAAACCGAGTCTCTCACTCAGCAGCAGCCCTGAAGATGTCCTTTGCGAGTGTTGACGAAACGTCGGCCAGAAAAAGATCCAGGATGCGGTCCCAGCTTGGAAGCCCAACAGAGTATAGTATGGACAACGACCGCGGAAGTCTACGTGTTAACGTCGACACCTTTGATAGTACAAATTCAGAAAAGTTGCCGATTGCGCGCGCGTGTTCACAATTTGCAGTAACGACTCACATCTGTGGTTGTTGTTACTGCCGTTCCAGGTCGCGTATTACAACCGATGAGGTGATCCAGTGGTTCCGCTGTACATCATCAGGTTTTTCCATCCCCGGATCGGTGGTATGTATATTTTCCTTTTGTTGACCCTAACAAAAGAAAAATATACGATCTATCGAAATATCTCCGTCTCTTGATTTAATTTTGATTACGACCAAATCTCTAAAACAAACGTTAGTTAAAGGCAGTATTTTAAAGTTTCTCTTTACCAATATGCAGGTTCTGGATGCTTTGGAGGTTTTGCTGTATGCCAGTTCGCAACTAATACCCCTCGAGGTCAGTTACCTTGCCCCTATACATTCAGAGTTCTTGTACGACTGCAAAGTCGAAATTCTTCATCGCCACACCAAGTGTTGCCAAAGCCTTTCTCTGTTGAAAAATCGGTTGTATCACCCTTACCTTCGCCACCTAAATGTTTTGAGAACTTGGAGTTAATCCTTCCAAGAAAGCCCGATACCGGATTTTGCGAACGTCATGGATTTTGTTTTTCCAAATGCGTGCTGATGGCCTCTACGGATTCTTCTTTTCCCTGGATCATGCCCTCCTTAGCATCCTCAGCTTTTCTGAAACGTCCTTGAGTTCAACCGCAGTTAAAGCCTCGTCTTCCTAAAGATCCGCCATGGATGTCACGGCCGCCAAGATTCAGGTCTTAGTGGCTTCATTGTGTCAGATCATCGGATTCCTGTACTGAAGACCAGTGCTCCGCAACCGGTGTGCCGCGGCACACTGGTGTGCCAGAAAACCACTCTAGGTGTGCCACGGTGGAATATCTATAACTTTATTTTTTCTGAATTACTTTTATCACGTAGAATTATGTTCATGCAGATTTAACGAATTCTTTACCTATGTAGCTAGACGTTGTATTATTAGTATTAGACCTTAGTGCGTTATTTGTTGCTGTTAGATAATCTTTTTGGGTCACCCTTACCATTATTATTGTTGCACCTCTATAAATCTTCCGGCTAATGGGTAAGATGTTGTGAGCAATATTAGGTTTCATTAGATTTGTTTACATAAGGATAAGAGGAAGAACGGCTCCGCTGTCGCTTTTTACTTACTGTAAAAAGAACGAATACTAAGGGTTGAGTGGTGATAACAGAACATTACAATTTAAAATCTGCATGTCATCCGCTAATATCAAGAAACCTAATCCAAAAAAAAAAAACAACTAATGAAAAAGAAATAACATACATAATTTATTAAATGTATACGTTATACAACCTTTTTGAGTAATATTTATCATCGTTGTTTATGTTTAGTCTTCACATCGTAGGGCTAACTTCCCTTTTTTCGAATGTAATAGTATAAGTTCTATAAGTGCAAATAAGACAGTCGAGTTGGATATAAAGAAAAACGTTAGACAATATCGTTTTTCCTTTCGTTTTATTTAGTTCAGGTATTTTCTATCTACAACGATAATTTGTTATATTATCGTATAATACTGCTAGTAATGGACAAAGTTTTCAAAGAGAACGCGCCAACGTCACTCAAAAATGAACCAGCACGAGCGCAAAAAAAACGAAGTGTGTGAAAAGGCAGTACCACGAAAATACATTCAGTATGGATTCTCACGGTGGTGGCAAGAAAACAGATCCGAAACCAGAGTGCGTAATTTGCAGAGAACAACTTTCTAACGAAGCAATGGTCCAAGCAAATTAATTCGCATCTAAAATCAAAACATCCCAGTTGCGCTAAAAAGATAACAATATTTCAACGAATTTTTAAATCAAAACTTAAAGCAAAAACAATATATAAGGTCTTCGGACACACGTTTCTGAAAAAGCGTTAGAAGCCAGTTACGCATGTTGCAAAATTAATTGCTCGTCAGAAAAAACGCAAATACTATTCGGAAAAGCCTTATAAAGCCGCGTACATGGAAATCATTCGATTAATGTTAGAGCTTAAAGAAGTGAATTAAGTGAGTAAAGTTCCACTATCAGCTGATACAGTTAAAGAACGAATTACTGATAGTCGAGCAATATTTTGAGCAACACTCAATCAAAAAATGAAAACAGCTGAGAAATTAGCACTTTCAAATCGACGCAAACAACAGATAAGAGGAAACGAGAACAAATAATAAGTATTGTACGTTTCGTTGATGAGGATTCAATAAAGAACATTATTTATTTGCAAGAGCTTCCGGAGCGAACACATGCGAGGAAATTTTGCGAGCGACAATGATTTCTTTGAAATCATGATATTCAGTTGAATAAATGTGTTAGGTGTGTGCACGGATGGCGCTGCAGCAATGAATGGACAAAAAAAGGGATTTGTCTCGTGTGTAAAGAGACAAAAATCCAGCAGTACAAATTATCCATTGTTGGATATACATCGGGAAGCACTGATGGTCAAGTATTGCCAGCAGAACTATTGCCAGACAATGAACGAGTGCGTCAACATTGTAAATATTATTAAAACAAGAGCCCTAAATTCCGAATTTTTGAAGCACTCTAGCAAGAATGGGATCAAATATCATTCCTTATTGTTTTATACTGAAGCGATTTGTTATCCAGAAGCAAAGTTTTAGCAAAGAGTATTGAGCTGTCGCGATGAGGGTGAATCAAGTTCATGTTAGATCAAAACATGCCTGAACTGTACCACCTATTCGAAGATCATCAGTGGAAAGCCAAGCTAGCATACATGGCTGATATATTCGAGCACCTCAACGAACTTAATAAAAAAATGCAAGGTCGAATCGAAAATTTATTAACGTGCTCTGACAAATTAAACGGGTTTAAGCAGAAACTCGAACTGTAGCAAATGGAGTTAGCGCGAGAATCACTAGAAATGTACCCGAGAACCAATCAGACTGTAACTGAAAATCGGCAGTATATAGTGGATTTGATTCAACAGCATTTAACATTACTGCAACAGAAATTTGAACAATATTTTTGTACAATCAATACGGAACAATATGAATGGATGCTAATGCGAAAATTCTACAGAAGCACTATCCCTCCAGGAGTGAATAGTGTATACACTGGCAATAGCGGCACGAAAGCAAAATACTTATGTCGTATGTGATACTTATCGCAGTAGCGTGATAGCTGGTAGGCGTTCGATAGTAAAAATGAGCGATAAAAATGGGAGACCAGGGATATGTTATAAATCCAAAATGAAAAAAAAAAACGATGATGATAGCGTTTTAATTGTAGATAATTGTTATATGTATATATCAATTAATGGGCAAGAAAATAACATTAATAACCATAAAATATTCTTATGATTGCGGGGAAAAAAAAAATTAGATGGCTGTGGGTAATACTATCCATTATATTTATATTTAATTGTACAATATCATTTACGCGCATGTGCATGAACACGAAAAAATCCGTTCGCACCGTTCATTGGTACTTGCCACCAGATATGTAACACTGACGTACACCAACTTACACTCGCTACTCTGGTGACGTAATTTTACACTACACCATGATATCAGTGTAACACCAGCGAACAAACCTTATGAACACCAATCACAGCTCATTTATCACGTACAATCTAAAAAGTAGAAATATGATTTTCCCTAAATTAACAATTAGAAGTTGCAACACAATAAGGTATTATTTTTAATTTTGCTTGTTTTTAAGTACTAATAGGTAATGGGAATGGGGGTAATTACCTGATTTTTTACAAAATCAATCTATTGATGGTTGACGAATATTGTCTTCGCAGAACATCTGAAAGATTTTCTGAAGTGATGTTTTCAAGTTTTTTCTGTTTCTAAATTTGACGTTATCAAAATACAAAATATTATTAAAGGAATAAAAATGTCATTTTTCCAGAAAAAAAAAAACATCAGCGGTTTCATTCAAAAAATTAATTGTTTCTATAATTACTCAACAAAAGAAGTTGCGAAGAAATTCATAACATGATAATACGGGTAATAATATAAAACAACCTTGCATAATTGTTTGATTGTTTGATAAATTGATAAAAAATCTGGTTTTGTTACACACTGTACATAGTATATCGTCGTTGGAACAGAAAAACTAGCATCTTCAAAATAGGTATTGCGGATTTATATCAGGAGAGGGGCGTGTTTTATGTTGATACGCACTTCTCGTTTAAATTTTAATGTGAATTTCAGTAGGATTTTGGATACCTCAACTTATAGGCAAACAGCACTACATGATGCAAGTTAATGGAAATGTATTATTGTATTGCACTTACAGTTAGGCAATTGTACAGATTGTAAAATAATTAATTTTACTAAGAAATCAGTACATAGGGGGCCATCTATTATCCGAGAGATTTTAATTTATGAAAAAGTAGCTTGTTACGAGATTTTTTTATATGATATCCCAGCCAATCTCACGAAAAAATTAATTTGAATATGTAGATATAAGTGACATCTAGTGACACTTTAATTGACTATTTGATAAAGTGGCTGTTGGTTTATCTATAGGCGAATTCGATTGAGATTGGTCATTAGTAGTGATGAGCGAAACTGTGATTCTTAAATCACGTTGTGAGTCGTGAAAGCGATTTACAAATCACGGTGATTATAAACGGTGATTGCGATCACTGTATTGACTCATCGATATCAAATCGTGTTTCGTGTATACTTCTCATTACAGGTCTACAGGTCCTCTGGTATCGTAAACTTGCTTTAGCGTTGTAAAAAACGACCTTCTTTTTACATATCACATAGCCTTCCTTCATCCGAAGATTTCAATAATCGGAATATCCGAGGCTATGTAATATCTAAAAAAAAAAAGGTCGTCGGTTCTGCAAAAAAAAAATCATCTAAAAAAAAAAAAGCTAATCAGCTTTTCTCAACGATTCATTACAACCTATATGAACAGGTTAAGATTTAGAACGAGTGCGGGTGCGGAGCGAGTGCACTGATGCAATAGCTCCGGCTATCCGGGCTATCATTAATTTGCTGTGCGCAGTCGCGCCTCACCGTTGATCGTTACCGCAATCACGAATCACGAATCACAATGCTTTCAGAATTTTCCACTCACGGTCGTGATCCGTGATTCTCCAATCACTGTGAAAGAATCACAGTTCGTGAAATATCGCTCATCACTAGTCATTAGTGGTCAGTCGTGGTCCATTGCCCGCTCGAATTCGATTGAGAGACTGATGACGTCACGTCGTGACCCGGTCACGTTTGGTCTGTCAATTTTAAGACCGCGCTCGGAGATCGGTCACAAGTGCGGTATGAGCGTCTAAGCCGAATTCGATTGAGCACTACGGTCTTGTTTGGTCACTGTGACCTGGTCTGCAGTGGTCATTTGTGGTCACACGTGTTATCAGTCAGTATTTGTGACGTCATCAATTTACAAATGTTTTGAGCGGCGAAAACTGTGTTTTTGTAACTACTATCACATAAGGCTTATGTTAGTGTTTCATGAAAATAGTTTTATATTTATATCAAAGATAATATATATAAACGCGATACTAATTAGTAATAATTCAGAGCGTCGTGAACGAGCAGCAATTGTACGTATTTGTAGGTTAGAAGAGAATATCTCCCAATATAAAAATAAGAACAGCTCTTATTGCAATAGTTGTTGAAGAACTAACATCTATTTTCAATTATAATAATAATAATAATAATATCAATTTATTGGCATTACGTAAAACATCACACTTATAAATACATATATGCCCAAAAAGACTAAATCCACGTTAGTGCTCTTCCTTTAGCCTCAGCTCAATTTTTCACAGTTTTGGCCAGAAGTATACCATAGATGAATTAATACACTTTTCAATTTATCTTTTCCTATCATCTCGTTGATATTCACTTATAACAATTGAGGATCACTTTGTGGTCTGTATAAATACATTTCCATTTCATTTTCTAAAATCCCGAGCAATTTAAAACCAAAAATAAGACTCTTGTCACTTTGACATTACTATAAAATATGACCACATCCTCAATAAATTATTGTTAGCAAAGAAACCAGTAGAGGTGAGAGTGAAATCTTGCTTCGATAGGAAAATGGATGATGATAGTTAAAAAGGAAAAAACTCAAAAACAATAGCTTTGTTTGTTTGTGTGCTTGGAGCAGTATCTACTGACGTCATCAGAGTAACTTGAGAGCGTCTCAGCAGTTGGATTTAAAGATGGTACAAACAAACGTGCTCGATTGCAATATAACCTATTTTACCTAATTTGCTATTACCAGATTGTCATAGCTATTATGAACAAGAAAAGTAAAAATAAGTTTTCAAATGAATGAATCTAGACTACAATAAAAATGCATCATATACTAGTATTTTATGGTACTACCAAGTTCATTTTTAAAAATAATGATCGTTCTTTACATCAATCATTGGTATCGTTATATTATCTATTTCCAGCATATTTGATGCAGTTATAAATCAGATTACATTTACAAACGACATTTTACAACACGGTGTTAGTGCGAGTAGGTTATGATGCACATATTGCTCGAAATTGCTCGGACGTCGGACCGCGAGCAGGAAGAGCAACCTCTTTGTGATCTAGATTTGCTTGCTGCTGAAATAAAACAAACACGCACAAATCATGCTCTAAAGTACAAAGAAACGCGTAAAATGCCTCGGATTTGCTTAGACCAGACAAACAAACAAACCTAATGACAAACTTATTATTAGCAAACTAATAATAAATATAATAGTAGCTTCTCTCATAAAATCCTGCAATAAAGAAATAAAAAAGGTAATAAAAACTTAAACTTTAATAAAGGTATTAATAGTAAACCAAAAATAAAGTCTAAATATTATAACAAACCCTAAGGCCTTTTTCAGATGAGGCGATTAGTTGAACAACCGTCCGTTAAACTAGTGAAATCAACTAATCGGCTAGTACATACTGATGATCAAGTTACTGGGAACCGCCCGAACCCTTTCACACCGCGTGTGAGAGGGTCAGACGGTTCCCAATCATTTGTTGCATCACTATGGTCCTTGAAAAACGTCCCGTTTCAACTTAGTGGAATCACTATACGCCTCATCTGAAAGAGGCGCCAAGGCTCTTCAGACTAAGCTTGACCTGGTTGACTCTCAACAGTTGAGGTTGTGTGAAGACTTGCTCACGGCTGGTTTCACATGTAGCACTTGTGGAATTCAATTTTTATCCCCAACGTAAGGTCCGTCCGAATATTAAGCAGATCCGGAGAAAGTAGGAGCCTTCCTTGTGATTGCTCTCTTGCGAGAAGAGATGCAAAAAAAAGAACCCAGTCGAAAAAAAGGTGGGTTCATCCGTTGGTAGTATATTGGAAAACGGGAGCTTTCTGGCAGCTATATCTAAAACTACTTAGCCACGAATAGATTCTTGAATTATTTGTATGTCACATACATCCTTCAAATTCTAATCCTTTTGTTTTTCCCATTGCTTCCTATAAGCACTCAACTAGGCGACTAGTGTGAAAGACGAATGGCTGAGTAGTGTTTTTTTATATTGAGTCAACTGTTGGAGATAAGAACATGTGCTAGGCTCCGGAGTGGAAGGGTGAACTCTGTGTGAAAGGTCAGGCAGTTCCTTTGTATCACAATGCTTCTTGACAACGTCGTACAAAGGGATCTTAATGCCTGTCTGAACAAGGTCTTAGCAAACCTGAATTGCTTACTCTTTCTGATAAATTCGCTTATTCTTTGTTCTACCAAAGTAATCAATTACCCGCTCGTAAAATATGTCATTTTTCGTTAATGGATTAAAAAAATCATTTTCAATTGATATTAAGGATATACTTGCTGCTTAATAGATTTTGATTCATATTAATGTTGCGGCTATACTTTATTTTTTTAGTGTGGAAAAACTTCTCTCTACTGAAGCGAGTTACCAGTATAGCGACCAGAATGTTTACAGGTTCACTTAGTTCTGGCATACATTCAAATAAATCGGTGCAATTGGGCGCATTCAGCAGAAGCAAACAGTTGCCAACTGTTCTCAGTGCTTCTGCTGGATGCGTATGCTACCGAGCATTACGTCACTACACACATTAAGTTATGAGTACTGCAGTCGAGTGCCAATATCTTACGCGATAACGCACGGTAACATGCCGATCTCATACGCTTTCACCTAGAGGCAAGCCTCCGACCACACGTATTCACCATATAAAGAGCACATACACTTACGAGGACGCCTTGATTTTAGCGATGGCATTAATCATCGGCGCGGCCCGAACCAGATCTGCGGCTAGCCTACTCGCTTGCTATGGAGTGTGTTCAGTAAAAATTTCGTGCATTATTGAAATTTTTAGCAAAATGCTTGAACTTGAGTATATAGCCAAGTTTAAATTTTAATACATAATAAACTATTTATTTAGTAAAATAATAGAGAGCTGGCCTCTCTGACGAATCGCACTGTACTGAGTCACATCTAAAAATACGTAATATCTCATGCAAGCAAATTATACAAGGGCGAATTTCATTACTGTCGCCACGATTATATCGCCGTCTTAATTAAATATACCTATTACCCCAAAATTGAAGGAGAAATTAAAAGTGTGGCAACTGCCTAACTTTAGATAAGTGGCGATTAGAGAATACCGCCCACGACTGCACAATGCGGGCCGATCGACCTAAACTGCGACAAAAATGAAAAAAAATCCACTTTTATCTTGCTTGCGCCGTTGTTAGATTCTTAAAGGAATACTTGAGAGGACGTATCGATAAATTCCAGGCACCTACTTCACAGTTCATGAATGATAACAGTAGTGATAAGTCCGAACTTCTCAATATTAGAAGGGCTGCCTTCCAAGTCCCGCATAATGCATTGTATGCGTCTGATGTAACGTGGCGTCTGATTTAACGTCGTTCCGATTTAACATGTATGCGTGCATAAAAAAGTTTTTCTGCGAAATCAGTTTAGAACCCTGACAGAGGCATAGAATGAAACATAAAACACATTAGGAAAAAAAGTAATGCAGCTATGCGTGGCATATGCACAACAAGTAAAATCGAACGCTCACAGTTTCTATGTCTTTCAATGCAGGCGTCGCGATAAAATGCCGACTAGGAACGCAGCCTAAGCATTTTGTGAAATGGTTAACAATTTAACACTTATGTGAAGTTACTTAAAATAATTGTGCGAAAATTAAAATTTGGTTATTACTTAGTCCAGACTTCAGACTTATTTCACAGTTAAAGAGCTATTAAACTGATTCCATGTTGAATTGATTGTTTACTACTATTTTTATTTAATTTATTTTACATAGAATTATTTAATTATTAGTGTAGGTATTTTATTTTAGGTAGGACAAAATGAACAGATTATGGGCATATGTTCTAAAACTTCAAAATGACATTTGTATTGCAGGCGGGAAATTACAACATTATAAATCCAAATATTGCCCAAAAACATGGAAAAAACAGTGCATGTAATCCAATTACCTCATGGTTCAATTTTTGATAAAATGCATATCTACTGAAATGTTTTGAAATTAATAGCGTGATGTAAAAGAAGTTTATATCAAATTCCCTGATAAAAGATCGATAACTCATCATCTAATCGATTCGAAATCTCGACAATTGAAAATTAAAGAACACATTAAGAATTGACTATATCTGAAGGAATTTAAGTTGCGTAGATGTTTCCGACAAGGATAATAAATACTCTTACAACAACTTGATTGATTTTTATTATTAATAACAATCATTTATACATATAATGAAAAGTATATAAATTAATATATAATTAATGATTAAATTAAACATTAAAAAATAATAAGGGGGTTTGTATAAAACGTGTAAATGAACAATGTATCAATAAACTAGAATAATTCCCGCAGGTACACAAGGCATTAGAAAATATTGTAGTGGCATCTAAATTAACAATTATTACTATATATAATTTAAATAATAATAATAAACGTTTAAAATGAATAATCTATATTAATAACAAATAATAAATTTATTCATAGGACCGGCATGCTCTGGAAAAATATTTTCGAAGGTAAACTCTTATGTTGTTATCAGATTGTGCTTTAAATTGTTGAGCAAAGTTAGATAACTATCCATCTCTTCTTTGCATCCGTGACTGTATATTTACTTAAAAGTCTGATTGATAATAGAAAAACAGTAAATAGCTTGAGACCTCTTCTAAAAATAGGCGTGACAAATTGCATAATATTTGCGTTATCAATTTTGCATAGGAAAGTGCTCAAACTTCTTCCGCAAAAAAATTGAACAAGCAGCTGTTGTAATTATCAAGGAATGTTGCCATCAGCTCAATAGCTTTTTTTGCAAACGCTTGTATATCATTATCCGATTTCGGCATATGCTACACACAATTAATATAAAATATAATTACTTATGTCAATTCCGGTTTAAATTTTGCAAACCAAATGATTGAGAATTTATAAACCATGGAATACTCAGGGCGGAATTTTAGAAAACTTTCGCACATGTACACCAGAAATCCTCTTCACTTTCATCAGGGTAACATTTAGAACTATTATATCTTTAAACTTTGTCAACGCAAAGTTGTAAAGATTGCACTGTTTCTTCACCATGAGAATAGAAGATTATATTCACCCAACATTCCGGATGTTCCCGATAAAAATTGTGTAAAAATATTTCTTGACAGGAACGTTTGAGCAATTCGTAATTCAGTTGATCAACTACTTCAGAGGGCATAATGCGGATAAGTTCGCTGTTTTTTTAAGATTTATTTCTGGTTCTGCATTTTGAATCAAGCTGCTTATAAACTTGCATTATAAAAGCGGCTTTGTATTTATCGGAACACTAGAAATGTTAAGAAGCAAATCATGGGCTTTAAACGTCTTTGTTATCGATTCCATGCATGCAACTTGCAATAGTTCCAAAATTCTGAAGTGGGCACCATGTACGCATACTGCAAAGCTTTTTTGAATAAAATGGTTCTAAGGGATATATTTGTTTCTTTCGAAAATTCATTTCGAATAAATTCGCAAAAATCTTTCAAGGGAAAAATAATTTTGCTTATATGAATAGCATGTTTTCGTACAGAAACTGCCATTTTACGTAAGGTTGCTACAAATGGTATAGCTACTTTCTCAGGGAGGCGCATTGTAATACTGTATAGGGGCTTTAATGCGTACTTTAGATAATCCCCTTTACAAAACCCTGTTAAATTTCTAAACCCTGCATTGGATTGGACAATTTTTAAAAAACTCTAGAACTTTCTGCTGTATGTTAATTTGTCTGATGAATTAATATCCTGCACATTAATTTTTCCGTCTTCTGTTGGAGGAAACAGTGCAGCGGTGTTTAAAAATGCATTTTCATTTACTTGAATTAAAATAAGTATTGCGTCAATCTTATCACTCGTATCTGTTCCTTCTTTTATGGTATTAATACAGTTAATAGTGAAATCTCTGTATATTACGAAACGAATACAAAGATAGCTCTCGCATAAATTTTTTCTTTTCTGTAATTGATTGAATACGTAATAACACATCTAATTTGTTAAGAATTTCGTCTTTATGATGTGATAAATACCACGAAAATAAGGAAGCCTTAGTAAAAAATTCTTCTGGAAACTGCCAAATTATAGGATTAAATTCAGCAAAATGTAGACGAACGTAAAAAATTATAATATTCCGCAATTCATATCGATATTCATCAAAAAGAGTTTTTATCAAAGGAAGCAAATTCAGTATTGAAATTTTGTCATCTGATTGTGTAGATTCATTATAATTATGAACAAAATTTATATATCTGACTTGCATCCCCCGTAACTCTTTTTGATCTTCAATTTTATCTATATATTTTTTCAATTCGAGAATACATGCTTTTCCATATTGAGGTATTGCAGTAAAAATTTCGTTACACCAATATCCATCCAGTTCTTTCAAATATGCTTGCATTTCTTCTGAAATATCTGATTGTGGGTTTTTATTTAACAGGTACCCAATACGTTTTTCTAAGCTATAAAATTCACAGATATATTGATGTTTTGTAAACTTAAATTTTTTTGGATAGCATCGATACATTGCCAGTGTTCTGTACTGAGCAACTCAATATCAGGCCAACCCCATAAACTAGAGAAAAAATATTTTAAACTTACTATGTCATTTCTATATCGTGTTTGCATAATTTGCAGCAGCTCCAAAAGGTAGTTTGAGTCATTATTATACTGGCAGTTTTATAAAGCAAATTAAAAAAGGTAGCTCTTTATTCGTATCGAACAATGGTTGATCTTATCCATTAGGTATGGGACAGACGTTTTTAAGGGGCAAAGATAAATTAGCTTTTCTTGATCTTTTACTTTAGCCATTAATACATCATTACGAATGCTAGAAGGTATATAAGAAAGTAAATTCTCATGAATATATTCTGGATTATCATGTAAATTACTACCAAATTTTTGTTTGAAAGTATCATTCAAGAATTTATAACGCCTGTTACTGAAACATATTTAACAAATTTAACCAATTCTAGTGGAGGATGAATAAACATGTACGGCAAAAGTCTTTTTATCATCGCCAATTCTTGGTGTAACATATTGTTGAAAAATTTCCGTTTCTTTCTAAGTTGTTGGTATAAAAGCTCTATTTCCTAAGGTTAAGTATTGGTTATCCATATCGTTTAATAAGTAGTCGTCGTGTTTGAGTATTTTGTTACTTAATCGCTTTCCAATCTCCATATTTTTGCAATCGTATGTTTTGGCCAATTTCCAAAATAATTCATTGTCACGTTCTAAAATTAATTTTAGTAAGGTAGTCTTATGATAATATTCTAACCTCGAAGTGGTTTGCAAATACTTAAAATAATAATCAAAAAACTCCATGTTTCGTTTCAACAGAACAGACAATTGTTTAGGACTTAAAACCAATTTATATTTCTCAATTTTTGTTTTCATAACATCTATTGAGCAATACGGTAACATTATTTGTGCAGATGTAATACCGTATCTGTTTTCAATAGCTTCAAAATATTCATTTGCTTTTTTCTCGTCAAATAAATTATTTGATATTCTGTTAATAAGCTTCATTCTTGTAGAGTAAGATACCTGCGGTAGAATTTCGTTTACAAAAATATTTGCATCCATATGTTTAAAGGTTTTCTTAAAAAAATCCGAATTTTTTAGAATTTTTCCAATATGAAAAGAATCTCCACTTTTTAGTAATTCCAATAGTTTTTCGTGTGCACCATAGTGCAGCAGTAACTGAAGGTGAAGTGATGTATCAAGTTTATTTCTAGATTTCAAATTCGTGATAAATTCGATTATTAAATTCTCTTGGAATATTTTACTGTTTAGTTCGTTGACAAATGCATTCAAGCTTTTCTTCTTTTCCTCAACGGTTATACCTGGCAAATTATGAAATTTCTCGGTAAGTTCTGCTTCAACGTCCATCTTTTTAGGTAGTACAATATTTTATTAAGTTTGCATATGGCACCTGAAATGAATTAATCGAATTAGATAATATCTTTAAAAAATGCTACAGGTACACAAATCTACTTGGACAAAATGAATCTTTCTTAGGAATAATTAAAGAAGCGAAAAAAGAGGCTGACTTAGGACTTGCTCTTAATACTGCATGCCAAAACACATATCAGATGGCGCAAGATTAGAATAAGCACATATCTAATGAATCTGTTATTAATAAATAAGACAAAAGTTTACGCGTAGTCACTACGTACAAGACGACGAACGAACAGACGAAACAAGTTTAATCGCGGTTCTTCCTATGATAAGCTGTTTGCGCCTGTGAGAAAAGGTGACTATTGGTACTTTGATTTTTAGATTATATCTGTAAGAGTGTGTCCTATTTTTATGATTTTTTTACTACAACATTAAAAGAAGTTATAATGATTTTATCTGATTTAGAATTAGCAAGTTTTTGATCTCTTGTAAATAAATCATGTTTAAAAGTTATGAATCGCCCTAGTTGTAATTCAGTTGTAAGACAAATAAAACTGTCAATTTAAACAACAATCGCAATTAACTATATTCCTTTTTCGCTAAAAGCGTTTCACACTAGCTTTCAGTAGTTACAAGTGCTTTACCTTGCCGAATTAATTAGTATAAAATGATCAATGATCAAATTTGTTAATTTCTGTTAATTCTAACTGGTACTATGTTCTTAATCGGCAGATTACATAGGAACGTGAATACAATTCAAGAACAAGGTAGTTGTATTTACTAAAACGTCGCTTTGAATAGTAAATACGGTTAACTATAATAAATTTTGATCGCTTTATCTTTGTCTAAAGCAAGTTTGAGGCAATGGCGTGCTCCATTTAGCGTGTGTATTTCGGTAAAAAAAACTGTCAAGGGAAATGCTTCCAAGACGGGCGTAGTTAAAAGGAAAATAAATAGCGGTCTGATGAGAAATGACGGTCGCAAGTGAATAGGGGTATCGTGGTTTAGTGACAAAAGTAGGAGAAAACGAGAAAATTCGCCGAAATTTCGATCGAAGCGAACCTCTTCACTGCAAACGCGTTAAACTGCGTTAAAAGTTTGGACTGTGGTTAGGAGCACGACCTCCTATGCTATTCTCGATGCACGCCCTCTGTAGGAGTCTAGCAGACGTGACGTACGATTAGAAGCTTAAAATTCGTACTAAGTATTGAACATGTCATATCTTTCTATTTCGTCCCAATTCATTCTAGACTTTTGTATGGCATTATATTCTTGGGCTCCTTGCCCAGAGAAGCCTGTCACTTCATGTTTATGAATAGTTAAATGTATCAAATTCGACTACTCTTTTATCGGCCAGTAATGTCATTGCACCTAACAAAACACATATATTTTGGTGTGAAAAATTGTGCAAATTTCTTTCTTTCGATTAAGGCGCCGTGTTTGTATATTCTTTTGTTGTAGATATTCATATTTTAAATACTATACATACATACTTAGCTTGGCACAACAGTGAAACTAAAATCAATATAATTATATACAGGTGTGCATTATAGTCCTGCACGTTTGTTTAACTATAGTCCAAGGTAACTTGATTTTTTTAAATAGCACCCTATAGCTTTGTTTATGTTAAATCAACCTTACACAAAACTCTTTTAATTTATACTAAATATTTATGATTAATTTTTCCATTAATTTCCATGTCGGCTTAGTATGTGAACTTTATATAATTGTATGTTTCTATAAACAATCAAAGTTGACCAATCCCTCCAAATGCGCGCGCTGCTGTTTACTTTATTTTGACATCATTTTAATGTCAAATTTTAATCTACAGACGTGTTACGGGATGTCCAGAAATAATCTTATTTCGAAAAAATATAAAAATATTTTAAGAGCATCGTCATTTTGTAAGAATATTGTGTTTTCCACTTCTTGCAATGTTGTGTATACTGACTTTATTTACAGAATGCAATTGCATTACTTCCGAGTTGATTTTATGGAAAAAATCTATTTCCGACTTCACACCGTTTAAATTTTTTTCTTAAGGCCGCTTTACAGTTCGCATTTTTTTGTATCGCGTGCAACAAAATTGCGCGCAATGAAATATTAGGACAAGTTCTATTCCGTGCAATACCAATAAAATTGCACACAGCTGATCGAAATTCATTGAATGCGCATGCGTTATTGTATTGCGCGCAATAAAAAAAATTGCGAACTGTAAAGCGGCCTGTATACTTATATCGGATGTCTACATTTAAGAAAAGGTTCCTTTTCAATAAATAAATATAATAAGTGGTTATATATTCTTCTTTCATCTACCTTTGCTGTAGATTATTTTCTAATCATTCTAATTATTTCAATGGGTACACTGATTTTATTAGCAATCATTATTATTAAAAGCATTTGATTGACTACATTAGAAGAGTTTAGGTTATCAAGACATAATTCTTCTGGAAATATTAAGATCATACACTAATTTTAATAACCCTTTTGATTTCTATTAAAATCTGTATACTACATAAAGTAATATCAACACAAGTGTATTTCATCTATATTGCACCGATACCCGAGAGCATCAACAGAGGGTACTAAAACACTCTTGAACTCCTTTTCAAATCCTACTTATAGATTTATAATATTATTAATAATTTAAAGGATTCTTGAAAATAATAGTAAGAAACATTTGAAAGAAAAATCGTTTATAATGTTAAAGAAGGTAAAAAAAGGTAAAAAAAAAGATGGAATTTGAAAAAATAAAAATAAAAATGTGTATTAGCCGGGCTAGATGTGTTTTCGTTTCGCTCCTTGGCTCTGTTATAAATCTTTGTGTGATATACAAGTATAAAATGAGTAGAAACCGTACTAAAGCCGTTAAACAATTGGAATTGATAAGAGCGATGAAACTTGTTTAAGTGATTTTATGGAGACGGTTAATAGAAAGATACAACAATTGCAAGACACAATTAATCATTTAACGACGGAGGTAACGATACTGAAGGAAACAACCCACTTGGCAAGTAATGTTGCAGATATCCCAGTAATATTACATTATTTACTAGTCAGCGATGTTAAACAAAAACATGTTACTGAAATTTTGCAGCAACATTAAATAATGATAGAAATATTGCAGGCCATTACAGTAACATTTTCAATGATAATCAGGAAAAAATATTTTAAAACAATGTTGCAAAAACAAAAGACTTGTTGTCAGAAATGTTGAGGTAATATTTAGTTGTAACATTAACATATTTA